>JAPWTK010001150.1:0-81648 GCA_029963805.1 Aromia moschata
TGCGTATTGTTTGATTTGAAATTTGTATTGGGTTTCCATACCGTAGAACAGCGGTGGCCAACCTTTTTGTAAGCTGTGCCACTTTTCACTCCAAAAATTTTGCGTGTGCCACTCATTTTTGTTAGAGAAATATTTTATGTTTAATTTTATAATACGAATAAAAAACTTACTTCTTACTTACTACTTTATTATCGATATAAATATAAAATAAAATCTCTACTCTAGGTAATATAAAAAAACAATAACCTAACATTTTCGAAAAATAAAAAGGAACAGTCAAACCTATTTAGGATTTTTTTAATGTGGTTTTTGTTCCTGAATTTTTTTAGAATGGTATCTATATCAGGACAAATTTTTGAAGATGCAAGCAAGATTAGGTGTTTGGATTATGTTCATAATCGAAAATGTCTGTTCGCATACGTACGTTGATCCAAACCGGCAACAGTACCTAAGTGCCAAATCATCATCAAAACTCAATATAATCTTGATTGCTTGCCGCGGTTAAAATAATTTCCTTGTATTTGCTTTTTAAAACTTATTTCTGGAAAACCTGGCGTGCCACTCTAGAGGGTCAGGCGTGCCACCCTGTGGCACGCGTGCCGCGGGTTGGCCACCACTGCCGTAGAAGTTTGCATAGGGGTTGGACGGTAGGTACAGGGTGTTTCAGTGGACATTTCAGTTTTCAAATAAAAAATACCCGCCACTGGAAGATGCTACAAAATATTTATTACAGAAAAAATAATGGATATACATGCGGATTTCATTGTTTAAAGATTATATCGTCCAAATGCTGTCCGTCGCGTTGATAGCACTCCTCCAATCTACGTCGTAAGCTCGCATATACTCGTTGGCACATTGCGGCGGGAATGCTGTTGATTTTTGCTTCAATCCTGTCCTTCAGTTCTTGTGTGGTTGCGGGAGGAGGGTCAGTGTACACGACACTTTTCAAGTAGCCCCACAAGAAAAAGTCCAGTGGAGAAAGCTCCGGCGATCGTGGAGGGTACAGAATATCACCACGTAAGGAAATAAGGGTCCCGGGAAACAATTGTCTAAGTGCTGCCAGGGACAATGCTGCGGTGTGTGCCGTAGCACCGTCTTGTTGAAACCAAATGTCATTGTTACCAGGCAAACGCTGCAGGGCAGGGCGTAGAAAATTATTAATCATTGCGCGATACCGCTGCCCATTTACAGTAAGAGGGCGGCCGCGGGCATCTTCAAAAAAATACGGTCCGATAATGCCTGACGCGGACATGGCACACCACACAGTCACCTTTTTGGAGTGAAGTTGTTTACTGTGTTTTTGTCGCGGATTGTCTGCCGCCCAATAGCGAGCATTATGTTTGTTCACGTACCCGTCCAAGTGAAAATGGGCCTCATCACTAAAGAGCACCTCCTCGAGACCGCCTGCATTCCAAAAATAAATAATCATTGTTTCCGCAAAAGTTTTTCGTTTAGCGTAATCTGTTTCCTTTACGTATTGTGTCAGCTGAATTTTGTAAGGATGAAACTTCATGTCTTCTGTTAATATTCGGTACACACTGCTAGTCGAAAGATTTAACACCTGCGCATGTTTGCGTACTGATCGCCTCGGATTTCGAGTCACAGCCCGCCGCACCCTTGCCACATTGTCCGGTGTTCGTACAGTTCTCTCTTTACCTGGACGTTTTTTATTGATGGCACTGGACGTCTCTCGGAATCGTTTTACCCATGATTTCACCAAATTAGCCGATGGGGCATCTGCTATTCGTCGAATGTCGAAACGGTTACAAAAACGACGTCTTGCCAGGGTGTAAGAATCGTTGGCCTTAAAATAGGCTTCGATCATGAACGCGCGATGTTGACCGGTCCACTCTGCCATGATAACTAAAATCCGCATACGTTCACTACCTGCTCGCATCCCTGCGCCCTTCCCCTCTTGTACAGGGCCGGCGTAAGGCTCATCTGAAAACTGAAATGTCCACTGAAACACCCTGTATTATATGTCTGTCCTGGTTTCCAGACATTTTGTTGTTTGAAAACTTCTTTATTTGTTTATGTTTGTTTTATTGTTTATGTTTAAAGGTTTATGTTGATTTGGAGGTCTCGGGTTGATATTGATTGTTTGATTTGGCCATCTGGGTTGCGTTGAAAATTGTTGTGGGGAATATTGATTAAAAGTTCTGGGTTGAGAGAGTTGGTATTGTGGTTGGAAAGGATGTCTGTAGTTTTGGGCGTGAGCAGGTTTTGGATAATGTATTTTGGTTTTAACATGTCGAGGCGTTCCCGTGATTGAGTTTTTATACATGTTAAATTGCTCTTCTTTTAGTACGAAATTGACTACATCGGTGAGGTTATCGAAGTCTTTGATGCGGACCATCAATTGTAGGTGGTGAGGTAAATTACGTACATACGTGTCCATGGCTAATTTGAGGTAGATTTCGTTTTTTATGACTTTATGTTTTGTTGTCTCCGGTGAATATTGTAATTTGGATGTTATGAGCGACAGATGCTGTAAGATTTTGTGACTGAAGGATAATAGAGTATCTTCGCGGGGATTAAATGTTAAATGAAGGAGGTCTTGTTGGAGAGTAGGTAGATCTCGGGGGTCTCCATAGGTTCGCAAAAGTTGTTCGCGTATTGCGGCCCATGAAACGAGTTCGATACGAGAGGAGATCGTTATTCTCGCGGCTCTGAATTTTTTATTACTCTAATTAAATAATTGTTACGATTTTGGTTGTCGGGCGATGAGTATGTGTTGTATAGCTCGTCGTATGCCTCAATAAAATCGTTTAATAAATAATGATTACCGTCAAAATTTGGAATAGTATCAATGAACATGCGTATTTGTTGACTAGCGTTTTCTGTAGACATTGTTCTTTCTATATGCGTAATTTCGGCAATAAGATTGTTCATGAAATATATATGAGACCTTAAATTTTTAGGGGCGAATGGTTTTCTTTATTTGTTTTTTAAATAACGAAGTATTTCTTTAATTCTAAATGGATCAAGCTAATATACAGTTAACTTAACTCGACGACTCATATGATATACAGTCAAATGAGTTTCATGCGATGGATAATCTGATACTCAGGCAGTTTACCATCACGAGGAAACAGGTTTGAAAAAGGTTGCGTGCAGGCAAAATTTTTACAAAAGTTTTCCGATATACCAAGTCTGAATGTGGGAAGGAAAAGGGAGTGCTGTTTTGGTTCTTACCAGACGTTGATCAGCAGGTCCAAGGATGGTGTTCCTCTTCAGGATTCAGTACTGATGAACGCGATTTTTACTAGATTCTATAGGGTATGTCGCATACGGTTTTCCAAGATAGGAAAAGAAGTCGACACCTGAATCTTAGTAAAACTGGATTGCGAATTCTGGATTGAAATCCTAACAGTGCCAGCACCTCGAGCGATTCGTGATATGCGGGTTGCTTCGCTATCCTACCGACTGCGCCAGTTATGTTTATACACGTTTATTAGCACAACTCTTTATTTCCCAGACCTGGAGAGCCTGGATACAATTAATAAGACAATTGCAAGTAGACTGACTCGATATAAAATTATGATTGAATTTATACTAATCCTTATCTAGGTGAAGATAATTAAATTACAAATCGGGAAGTTCGTCACCGTTATGCATAACAGTTAATTGTTATGCTACCAAAAGAGGTAGGCGATAAAAATATATATAATGTCTCTACGTGATACGGCGTATAACTCGGTGTAATCAACCAACACCACAAGCAGGTGTACGGGTCCCTGCATGTAAACACTGTTTGCAGCAGGCATGAGTCTGACTGCTACGTGTTGGTGCTCCTCTCCATTTGCACTCGACAAGGTGCTCTGAAAGACATGGTTAATAGACCCGCTCCAAAATTGAGATGTGAGGAAGGAGGCTAAGTAGGGGACAATCCCCCGCTGACGGATGAACTCTGATCGCACAGGGACCGCTGTCCATTTGTAGTCCACTGCATTGTAGTCGTAGATATTTTGTTCATCCAGTGGGGGTTGCTTATCCATCATAAATGCTGTAAACATATCGAGTGGGATAGCCATGATTGTGGAGAAGTCTGGTTGTAAACCTTGATTTCCTATTTCGCAGCCGAGGTACTGGGTGGTTTTCCACCCCCGAATGATCCGATATTGTATTATTTCGGTTCTGCAGTTGTCTTCAATGATGGATAAGGCCATACACAAGACTCGCACCATGGCAGCGACCTCCATCACAGATGTTGTGGACGATTGGAGGTATTTCACAAGGGCAATTATGCTGTTAGCATCCCTAACGTTGGGACCCCTTGTCAGAGCTCCAAGTGCCCCAGTCGCCGCAGGATCTGCTGCGCCACTGTGCACAATGCTATTGTCGGCCCACCGAACTACTGATATGATACATGATATATATTTAAGGTGGGAGATTCCCCAGTAGGCCTATATACACTTAAACAAAGGGCACGAAAGAATCGCATCCTTTAAGTAAGTATATTCCACCATTTCATAACGAACTTTTAAAAAAATTTGCTCCTTACCGTGTTTTTAATAAGGAAACAATCTTTTGATGTGTCGTCGGACGCTACAACATCTCTCACGTCCCTCGTGAGAGCCTCGATAATGCGATCGTTTCGCTGGATGACTGCTTCTTGGCGCGCGATTCTCTATTGCAGTTCTTGGAGCTCTTGTTGAAGACCTGCCAGCGTCTCCCGATCAGCTTGTTGACGTCGAGCTTCCTCGAGGTGTTGTAGCGCCCTCTGCCGGTCCCTGATCGAACCGGGGGCGCGTCTCGTACTCCGTTATCTTCTCTTCAACCCCTCTGTGTAAGTTTTGGAACTGTTGTAAAATTCATCGCTCTTGAGATTGGGTGAAGACGAATTGCGAAGATTCATTTGATGACGATCCATTGAATGACCCTCCGGAGACTGGATGAGGGTCATTCCTGTCGATATTCTTGCGCCAGATTCCTCGACCAAAAGGACCCCGTGATCTTCTACTCCCCGAACCAATAACGGGGCTTTCACCCTCGGACATTGGACCCAAGTTGCCACTGAGGACGATACTCCGCAGCGAGTCCACGGAGCTTCCGGAAGCGGCGTTGTTTCCTACGTGCCCCTCGTGAGATATCGCCTCAGGATATCCCCGGTGGGTAGGGCCGGACGCACCACCACGTCCTGTAGAACCCGAACTCCGGCAGGCGAGGACGGCGACGACTGCAATATAGCTTCATATCCAGAGGTTGAAGTTGAAGTCGATGGTTTGGAAGACATCTTCAGATTGTTGAAAGTCGACTGTTGAAACAAACGAACGAAGTCGAACTCTCCTGTTAGGTAGGTCACCAAAAGACTTGTCCAAATATGACTGACGAATGTTTAGAAGTGAACTGTATCTAGTTATTCTAACCTCAAAGTACACGTCTCGAGTGCACGTTTCTATTTTTTTTTGAGTGGTATAAGGTGGACCTTACACGGTCAATATTATTGGGGCAATATACAGGGTGACTGAGAAATACATCCAAATATTTAAACCTATATTTAAAAACAAGATACTAAGCATATCTCTTGGGTTTAAATAAAATTTGAAGTGAAAATAATTTATTAAGGTGAAACCTCTCGCCCCCCCTATACCTACGGTTAAGGCGAAGACCTCGGCGCAGAACAGACTATTTGCCCTTGACTGCATCGAGCATGAAGCGGAGCGACGCGCGACGTTGCCAGATATTAGTTAGCAATTATCATAAACGGGTTAAAAAAACATTGTAAACACTTATATTTCTGATCATGGCAAGTGCTGAAACTGCAACTCATTGTTGTCTATGCAGGCCCGAGCTCTACGTTCTAGGGAAGCCCGAACTCGACCAAAGACAGTTGGATCTTCGCGAATGGTTTCAGCGGCTACCCGTATTCGCGCTGTTAAATCCTCGATAGAATTCACTGGTTCACTATACACTAGTTGCTTCATATGTCCCCATAAATAAAAATCGCACGGAGTTAAGTCCGGAGATCTGGCAGGCCAATGAATCGGTCCATTTCTGCCTATCCATCGATTCGGATACTCCACGTTAAGGAAGTCTCTCACTTGCCGAGCGAAATGCGGTGGAGCACCATCGTGAAGATACCACATTTGTCTTAAAATGCCTAAAGGCACTTCTTCTAATAAATTTGGCAACACGTTTTGCAGAAAATTTAAATATCCGTTACCGGTCAGCCTGTCAGGTAAAATGTGGGGTCCTATTAAAACATCACCAACAATGCCGCACCAAACATTCACCGAAAAATTTCGTTGATCCCGAAAATTACGATACGCATGTGGATTTTCATCGCACCAAACATGGTAAAACCAGCTTCATTCGTGAAAAGTACGTAACGTAAAAAGTTGGGTTGGTTATTACACTTTTCCAATAACCACTCACAAAATTGCATTCGTTGGAATTCGTCCCCGGGTTGTAATACCTGTATCTTTTGGACGTGATACTGATAAAGTCCTTGTTCACGCAGTGTTCGCCAGACAGTGAACTGTGAAACCCTAACTGATGGGCAAGCCTCCTAGTACTCAATGATGGGTCATCTTCAACGGCTTCTAAAATTTGTTCTTCAGCATCCATTACTCTTCTTGAACGTGTTCTACCACGATCATGCACCCGTGGTCCGAAACTTCCATAGTGTCTTAACCGTTGTACTGTAGACACAAATGTCCGAACGTCTGGAACATGGCGATTTGGAAACATTTGTTGATACCTTCTTCGGGCCTGTAACGCGTTATTTCCAGATGCACCATAACAAAGAACAATGTCTGTTAACGCTTGATTAGTAAAGTTCGGCTTAATAAGTTAAAACTTAAAACCTCGGTTAAAACTAAATAAATTACGATTTTTCGTTCGTTCAGCAGGTATGTAGGTGTGCACACTCACCAGGAAGAAAAGCAACTGTTCTGTCGTCGTCGGCATCGCCCATCGCCCCATTGCGACAGCCACGCGACTCGACCCAACTGACGACTCTCGCCGAACCTATCCGAACCATGACCTGCACACTGCCTCGCGGTTAGCTATAGCTTACAAACTGGCGAACCCAGTGCCGTAGTACATTTAAAACAAAAACAAAACAATTTTTTTCAAACTGTATGACTTTCTGGGGATAACTAATATTTTTACATTTATTTTCAAAGTTCAACGATTAACAGGGTGAAATATTTGGATGTATTTTTCAGTCATAATGTACATATGACACTCCAATATAATATATCTATATATAATCCAATATATTCCTTACACGTTCAATATATTGATCAATATCCGATATTGACACAATAATATTGACCGTGTAAGGTAGGTTTAAAGGACGATAACATAGCTGAAATAGCGATCAGTAATATGAGCCTCTGAGTTCATATCTCTTGACTTGGGCGTTAAAGGGTTAATAAGGAACCAATCTTTTGATGTGTCACCGCCGTCTCTTATATTTATCTAAATTTGCCCTATTTCTGTCGTCGGACGCTACAACATGTCTCACCTCTTCCTCGTGAGAGCCTCGATAGTGCGATGTAATTTAGTTGCATTAGTATTTACGCAGCACATAATAAGTAGGGATTGTTAAAATTAGTGTACTAAACATATTTCAAATTATAAAAGTATTTGAGTATTTGAGTATGGCTTGATAAAACTAATATTTATTTTGACTAGATTGGGAAGAGATAAAGAATACGAGATTTCGGCTTTCCTTAACCTTAACAAACTATATTTAGGTAAGTTTCGTTGAAAACATTAAATATTTAGCCGATAATTGATAATAAATAAATTACTTAATTTAGTACCAAACAATTATATTCACGACATATGTTTATAGGAACTTTTCTTTTTAAAAACATGTGTTCTATCTTCTGTTAATGTTTGTCTACAAAAAACTGATAAAAAATATATTCAGAGAAAAATTCGTGAATGTTAGGTAAGTCCATTTTAGCCGCCATTTAAAAATCCGTTATCCTATTTTATTTTCTGTATTTAATATGTATATGCAGATAATAATGCTAAAGTTGAAAGAATATTATTATAATTAGGTCAATTCATTTTATTTCAGTAGGTAGGTAAATTGTTTTTAAATGGTGTTGCCACTTAAACTCTACGGCTATGACGTAATGGACACCAGGAGAGACCCCACCAACCAATTATAATTTTTGGCAGTAAAAAGTACATAACACATTTTTTTAACAACAGAAATAAATTTGAATGATATGTTTAATTTAATTTGAAAAATTAGTTCGATTAAAAGTGATTGAGGAGTTTCCACCACCACTACCAATACTGCCACTATACTAATTACTAGTAATTGCCTATTATTTATACACCATGCCATACCTACATAAAAGCAGTATTATTACACCTACATATCTAGCATATATACTATTTTATCTAAGTTTTTACCTCACGGTTCGCATTCGTGGCAGTCGCAGTTTAGAATGTCATCATATCTCAACTTCATCGGAACCTTTCCAATCCAGGGCACACTCGTCTTATGTCGCGCAAAAATCTAGAATAAAATATATACTGTACAATATTATGTACATTATATTATGTCGTTTATATTAATTATATCGTACAATATTGAAGTAAGAATATTGAAGTATTTGTTTAACTTTTCAAATTGTCCTTTTTCGGATGTTATGCCCCCCAATATATTTTTTCTGTACATCCATTCACCGAGATATTGGCTAGCGAAATCTAGGCTGCTTGATGATTTTATGTGGCTCTTCAGATCCCTCCATGCCCTTTCTATTTCTATATGTTGAGTATGAATCCTGAACGGCTGGAGCCCTGCTGCTGGTGGATTTCGCTTCCAGTTCCAATCGAGACATTCGTTATTGAATCTTCCTGCTGGCATCCAGATGGGGGGCTCTTCTCTTGGTGGATTGACGAAGTTCTCTGAATGGTTTACATTTCCGTGTCCGTTGAATACCATGTGACAGTTGTTGTATGCATTCCAGCAATCTGTGCATATATATGAATATCCGTCTATACATTGCTGCAAAATTGACAGGAGCGTATCTGCATCCCGTCTGTCCACGATGATCCCAAATACCTTTTTCGTCGTACGACTTATTCTGCCCAGCACCCATATATGACGCCATTCGTTCAGCCTCCCAACATTATGCTTCCGCTTGAAAAGGTGACTGACTTTCGTCCACTTCTACGACATCCTGTGCACCGCCAAGTGGGACGAAGTCCATAATAACCATATCTAGGCTGCTTGATGATTTTATATGGCTTTTCAGATCCCTCCATGCCCTTTCTATATGTTGAGTATGAATCCTGAACGGCTGGAACCCTGCTGCTGATGGATTTCCCTTCCAGTTCCAATCGAGACATTCGTTATTGAATCTTCCTGCTGGCATCCAGATGGGGGGCTCTTCTCTTGGTGGATTGACGAAGTTCTCTGAATGGTTTACGTTTCCGTGTCCGTTGAATACCATGTGACAGTTGTTGTATGCATTCCAGCAATCTGTGCATATATATGAATATCCGTCTATACATTGCTGCAAAATTGACAGGAGCGTATCTGCATCCCGTCTTTCCACGATGATCCCAAATACCTTTTTCGTCGTACGACTTATTCCGCCCAGCCCCCATATATGACGTCATTCATTCAGCGTCCCAACATTATGCTTCCGCTTGAAAAGGTGACTGACTTTCGTCCACTTCTAGACATCCTGTGCACCGCCAAGTGGGACGAAGTCATGCCATGCAATGACACAAGCTACGTCTCGACAATAACCATATCTAGGCTGCTTGATGATTTTATATGGCTCTTCAGATCCCTCCATGCCCTTTCTATTTCTATATGTTGAGTATGAATCCTGAACGGCTGGAACCCTGCTGCTGATGGATTTCCCTTCCAGTTCCAATCGAGACATTCGTTATTGAATCTTCCTGCTGGCATCCAGATGGGGGGGCTCTTCTCTTGGTGGATTGACGAAGTTCTCTGAATGGTTTACGTTTCCGTGTCCGTTGAATACCATGTGACAGTTGTTGTATGCATTCCAGCAATCTGTACATATATATGAATATCCGTCTATACATTGCTGCAAAATTGACAGGAGCGTATCTGCATCCCGTCTGTCCACGATGATCCCAAATACCTTTTTCGTCGTACGACTTATTCTGCCCAGCACCCATATATGACGCCATTCGTTCAGCCTCCCAACATTATGCTTCCGCTTGAAAAGGTGACTGACTTTCGTCCACTTCTACGACATCCTGTGCACCGCCAAGTGGGACGAAGTCATGCCATGCAATGACACAAGCTACGTCTCGACAATAACCATATCTAGGCTGCTTGATGATTTTATATGGCTCTTCAGATCCCTCCATGCCCTTTCTATTTCTATATGTTGAGTATGAATCCTGAACGGCTGGAACCCTGCTGCTGATGGATTTCCCTTCCAGTTCCAATCGAGACATTCGTTATTGAATCTTCCTGCTGGCATCCAGATGGGGGGCTCTTCTCTTGGTGGATTGACGAAGTTCTCTGAATGGTTTACATTTCCGTGTCCGTTGAATACCATGTGACAGTTGTTGTATGCATTCCAGCAATCTGTGCATATATATGAATATCCGTCTATACATTGCTGCAAAATTGACAGGAGCGTATCTGCATCCCGTCTGTCCACGATGATCCCAAATACCTTTTTCGTCGTACGACTTATTCTGCCCAGCACCCATATATGACGCCATTCGTTCAGCCTCCCAACATTATGCTTCCGCTTGAAAAGGTGACTGACTTTCGTCCACTTCTACGACATCCTGTGCACCGCCAAGTGGGACGAAGTCATGCCATGCAATGACACAAGCTACGTCTCGACAATAACCATATCTAGGCTGATTGATGATTTTATATGGCTTTTCAGATCCCTCCATGCCCTTTCTATATGTTGAGTATGAATCCTGAACGGCTGGAACCCTGCTGCTGATGGATTTCCCTTCCAGTTCCAATCGAGACATTCGTTATTGAATCTTCCTGCTGGCATCCAGATGGACGGCTCTTCTCTTGGTGGATTGACGAAGTTCTCTGAATGGTTTACGTTTCCGTGTCCGTTGAATACCATGTGACAGTTGTTGTATGCATTCCAGCAATATGTGCATATATATGAATATCCGTCTATACATTGCTGCAAAATTGACAGGAGCGTATCTGCATCCCGTCATTCCACGATGATCCCAAATACCTTTTTCGTCGTACGACTTATTCCGCCCAGCCCCCATATATGACGTCATTCATTCAGCGTCCCAACATTATGCTTCCGCTTGAAAAGGTGACTGACTTTCGTCCACTTCTAGACATCCTGTGCACCGCCAAGTGGGACGAAGTCATGCCATGCAATGACACAAGCTACGTCTCGACAATAACCATATCTAGGCTGCTTGATGATTTTATATGGCTTTTCAGATCCCTCCATGCCCTTTCTATATGTTGAGTATGAATCCTGAACGGCTGGAGCCCTGCTGCTGGTGGATTTCGCTTCCAGTTCCAATCGAGACATTCGTTATTGAATCTTCCTGCTGGCATCCAGATGGGGGCTCTTCTCTTGGTGGATTGACGAAGTTCTCTGAATGGTTTACATTTCCGTGTCCGTTGAATACCATGTGACAGTTGTTGTATGCATTCCAGCAATCTGTGCATATATATGAATATCCGTCTATACATTGCTGCAAAATTGGCAGGAGCGTATCTGCATCCCGTCATTCCACGATGATCCCAAATACTTTTTTCGTCGTACGACTGATTCCGCCCAACACCCATATATGACGCCATTCATTCAGCCTCCCAACATTATGCTTCTGCTTGAAACGGTGACTTTCGTCCACTTCTACGACATCCTGTGCACCGCCAAGTGGGACGAATTCGTACCATGCAATGGCACAAGCTACGTCTCGACAATAACCATACCAGACAACTGCCGTTTCAGCGGAAATGGACAAATCCGCTTGAGCAGTGATGAGTGGTTCTCGTTTTAACCGTTTGTGAATGATTCGAACGATTTTGTCCGCCGTCATACCACCTTTCAAACGAGCCTTAGAAAGGAAGGTGTTATCCGTCGGCGCAAATCTTAATCGTTGTTGGTGATTATTACATACATATCTCCAGCCGTACCGTTCGCATATTTACGTTCCCTATACCGTGAACGCTACCGGCTGCGGTGGCCAGCTAGGAAACGTAATGCCGCGCTAAAGCACTCCGTTTTCTAGACAGTAGACACAACTTCATTATACTATCAATAACCTTTGTGCATATTAATAATAGATAGAGTATATAACAACAGCAATAAAAAAATGCCCACCTTAATACTGGACAAAGAAACACTGAGGAAAGTGCTTAGAACAATCTGAATAATAAAAAATGCATATAAGTATGTAGTACTTTTTGTTCTTGTATTGTAGCTCTGATGATGGCTGAATAAAGCCGAAACGTTAGAAAAAACAAAAACTTTTGTTTTTATAAACACCAATAATCCCACAAGTTTATCAAGTATGTAATACATTTTAATGACTACTTCCATGTCCAATAGCATTCGTCTGATTAAGGTTAACATTTTTACTTAAAGATCTCACATTTTTTTATCTCTTCTTCGTTTTCTTCAACATTTCTAATTTCGAAGGTCGACCTGCCTGTATATAGCATCAGCATGTAAACTTCTATCAAGGCGGCGTGCAATAGAAGTAGGTTGCACCTTTATTTTCTTCGTCCCTCTAAATCAACTTATGCCTGTGCAAATATTGGAAAACGACTCGATATTTTCTATGTTTTCAATTTTCTTGTTAAGGTTACATGCATATGATTTAACATAAATTCCTAACATAGATTCACATATTTAACATAGATTCAATAACATTTACTTCTATGTTTTGATTCACACTTAAGTCTATCATATCACTGTTTCACTCTAATCCCGATACGAATTACAATATGTAAACAAGAACAAATATGCGAAATGGTACCACTATGTTTCACCCATTAACGCTGAGTGGCATGTAGCATCGTCTATTGTCTAGGGAATGGAGTACTTTGGCGAGCATTACGTTTACTAGCTGGCCACCCGCAGCCTGTAGCGTTCACGATGTAGGGAACGTAAATATGCGTACCATTCTCTGTCTATTCCTGTTCTTAATTGCTCCTTGCAAGTAGGACAGTTCGCAGGAGTGTTCCTTTCCAAAATGACATGATAATATTTTAATAGCCTCATCCCTGGGGCATTTGAATGAGCTATACTTTCCTCCGTGCCACTCTCATCTATACCTAAATAATAACCTATTGCTTGTTGGTTAACTAAATAATAACCTGGACATAGTTTGGGGTGTCCATATATGGCCTGCCTTTTTGCGGTCTAGTCTTGCAATCACACAGTATGTGGTGTGCTGTCTCCGTTTCCCTGTTGCAGAATCTGCATTTCAGTTCTCCGTTGTACAGCCCCATTCTGTGTAGGTGTCCTAGAGGATGCAATGTCCTGGTTTTGCCCTAATTCTTGGGAAGATGAACATTGGTGGCATAAATACACCACTAGCACTCACTTAGATTTCCACCGTTATTAGAACTCCACGTTCTGCCGAGGGCAAACAGCGAACTTATCGTTTTCCACGTAATGACAAACATCTAGACCTTTTATTCGGTACTGCCATAATTCCTGTCTCATTGACATTATAAATGTGACCAGGAGATATTTTGTGTTTCTCAATCGTTTCAGAAAGCAACATGAAAAATTTGTCAACGGCAGGTCTGTTGAAACCCATGGCCCTTGCAAGTGAGGTTGGCTCAGGTGATCGAAGTTTGATATTCGGATGTCGGCTCAAAAAGCTATACAACCAAGCTTTGCCAGCTTTCTTCTTGTTCTTATTAAAGGTATTAGGCAGCCCATTACGATTTGATAATTCAAACGCCAAACTTCTCAGTTCATCAAGAGTTAAGCTAAAGAGACGTGCTTCTGTCGCCGTGATTGCGGTAACGCCCCACGGGGAGGAGTGAACGCGAAGGCTTGGTCTCCGGGCGCGTCGTGCAGAGGGCCCTCGGGACGAGTGCGGCCTTGTGCTCTTGGCGGCGCCTGTGCCGACTGAGCTCCATTCAGCGCCTCCGGCCGCGGTCGTCACGTCGGCTCGGTTTCGAGTTCTAGGCCGGCCAGCGGCGTCCTGGATTGGATGACGGCAAGGTAAATACGCCACGGACGTCGCGCGCGTCTCACTCCGGAGAGGCGGCGCCACCCTTGACACTTCCATTGACAAAATGTAGTTAATTAATTCTTCTTCCCGAGCCGGAGTAAAAACGTGTTTTTTGACGTCCTAGTCCTTTTTTTGCAGAATCTTTTCTGTTGAGAACACCCTGTCTAATGTTCTTCACCCGTGCTTCAATGGTCGTACGAAGAACGCCATATTCTTTCGAGGCCTTGAGAGACTCCATTCTTCCTTCCAGTACCTCTTCAACAGCCTGACGCATACCGTCTTGATCCCAATTCTGCCTTTCAGTTTTTCTTTAACAGGTTAAGCGCCACACCATTTCCGATAAAATTTCCACCTGGGCCAACATATTTTTTTGTGGAATTACTCTAGTTTGGCTTATTTTATATGCGTTCCGTAACTTTTCAACGTTTTTTCTTTATTTTTTTTGGAAAAAAATACAGCAGACACCGGTGTCTGCTTTGGCCTTGTCAAAATTCAAGCAGACACGGGTGTCTGCTTTGGCCTCCATAAAATAGAAATTATTGGCAGACACGTTGAAACACGCAAACAGGGCAACTTTGCTTACATATATTTAGTGAATCAGTCGCGGAGTTGACGGCGGGGTGTAAATACGATGAGTAGCCGCGGAAAACGTATTCTTCAATTAGCGCTAACACAACAATATGATGACAGTGGTAAGTTTTCATTTTTTTATTGTTTCATTTGATAATAAATTATTATCGTATTATTTTAGACGATGATCAAGATGTAGAAGATCCTTTTGCGACGGATTCAGATGACGATCCAGTGTATATTCCCAAGAGTAGTTCCGATGAATTTTCCAGTGATTCAACCGATTCAGATCCAGACAACATCCCACGTAAGAAACAAAATTTACAAGACGTAGATGATCCTGGGCCATCTTGTTCTTTTGCAACTAATAATAATAAAAAGGTAATGAACAACAACCACCTAGAAGGGTTTGAGAAATCTATGGAGATAGAAAGTACAGATGTTCGGTTGTCAGAAGCAGGAGTAGAGGGGACATATATTCAGTTAGTAGAATCAGAAAGTAATGAAAACGAGATAGTAAGGGAAATAATACCTGTAGAACATGAGTTTTCTGAAAATCAAGATGTTCATTCAAGTGGTGAACCACAGCTAGATCAGAGGCAACCTAAACTGTATGATATTTCTTCATCCATTTGGGGACCCCCACAGGGACAACATCTGGCGTTTGATGAAACATTTGTAGGTGGTATAACACCCGAATGGAGCGGTGCGTTGAAAGGGGAAAAACCGATTCAATACTTTTTAGCTTTTGTAGACTTCGATATCATTGATATGATTGTGAATCAAACCAATCACTATGCAACCCAAATTTTAATTGAAACTAAAAATATCTCTAACAAAGCTCGTGTTCAAACATGGGAACCGACAGATAGAACAGAAATAATGCATTTCATAGGTTTACTAGGTTACATGGGAATCGTCCGTATGAGTTCTTTACGCGACTATTGGTCTACAAAATGGATATTTTCAAATAAAGTTGCTAAAAATATCATGAGCCGAAATCGGTTTGAAATTCTGCTAAAAATGTTTCATTTTTTCGGACAACTCTCTTTGTCCAAAAGGAGATCGAATATATAAAGTCCAACCACTTTTAGACAGGCTTATCCAAAACTATAAAAAAATATATACACCGGGGAAGATGTTCTGTATTGATGAGTCTGTAATACCATTTCAAGGAAGACTTGTATTCAAACAATATAATCCACAAAAGACACACAAATATGGGATAAAAATATTCAAGTTGTGTTGTGAAAATGGGTACACCTGGAACATGTCTATCTATTCTGGAAAAGAAAAAGAACAGATCGCGAATACCCCTAATACCGAGAGTATTTTAGTAGCAACTAAAGTGGTACTAAATTTATCGAAAGAACTGTTGGGTAGCGGAAGGATCTGTGTGATAGACAACTGGTATACAAGCCTGCAACTAGCTCACATACTTTTAGACAAGCATACACACTGCTTGGGCACTTTGCGTAGCAACCGAAAGGGAAATCCCAATGAGGTTATAAAGAAGAAGCTAAAAAAAGATGAAGTGGTAGCTCAGGAGAACGAGGGGGAATATGTGTCCTCAAATGGCGAGACAAGCGAGATGTACTTGTTCTTTCTACTTGTCATAGCAATGAGACAGTTCAAGTGCAAAGACGTGGGAAGAAAATTAATAAACCACAGGCAATTATAGATTACAACAAGGGTAAAAGCTCAATTGACATTTCTGATCAGATGTCAAGCTATAGTACAGCCTTGCGACGATCAATTCGTTGGTATAAAAAAGTAGCCATTGAAATACTTTTGGGCACTTCCATGGTGAACGCTCACTTCATTTTCGGGAGCTGGAAGACAGTGATTGATCTATATCAGACTTTCGTATATCCGTTATTGAAGATTTGTTGATGTTTGAATCCGAAAAAGTAAAAGATGATCCCAAGATATCACAAAGTCTTCGTTCCCACGTTTTCATAAAATTAGATTGCAGGGCTAGAGAGAATAGAAAATATTGCAGAGGATGCTATAAGAAGAAACAAGAAGGATTATTGGAGAAAAGTAAAGTAAAAAAGGGTGATAACATACTGCAGTAATTGTGAGGGAAATCCTAGGTACTGCTTAGAATGTTTTAATATTTTTCATAAAAAAAACTGAAATTGCAATCATGTTCAACATTTGCAACAAGTATTATTTGCTTTATATTTCTTTATTTTGTGACAAAAGATAAAAATTCTGTTTATTTGCTCATTTGAGACTTTTTTGTTAATTTATGTTTTTTTAGAATAAGTTCTATTAACAATTTTCATGTTAGATATAACATTTTGTACATTTATAAATAAACAAAGCTTGTTTCATTCACGCATTATATTTATTTGCACGTATTTTATTTATTTGTACGTAATATTTAAAAAAATCATATTTTTTTGAAACATCAGAGTTGCTACTTGGGGCCTGATATTGATTTCCTATAGAGCGGGGCCGTAGCAGACACGCTGGTATGTAAAATATCACAAGATCATGTCTGCTCGGCCAAGAGAGATCGATGAATTAGTAAAGTTGTGTCAGACACCGGTGTATGCCATGGCCCAGGCCAAAGTCAGCCCAGCAGACACCGGTGTATGCTATGGCGCTGAACCTGTTAATACTTTCCCATTGCGCTGGAAGACCAAAAGACAATATTTAAGATATAAAATTATATAAGCCGTAGATATGTGTAGTTGGGCAAAACGGTATACCATCTTGTTTTACCCAACCATTCGGATCCCGTTTTATCTATCTGTTCATTGAGAAACATGTGATCATATTTGAATACTTAAAAAAGAGCAAATTCATTGAAATTGTTATAAATACTTATAGTAAACAAATGTAGTACGTCTCTAAATCTACTCACCTTCAATTAGTTTCACAACTAAAAGAAAAAAATCCACTTTTAATGTAAACGATACAAATTAACCAAACTTCGCATTTTAACAATGCACTTATCATGCCATCCAGACTGAAACTAAAGTTGGTAGATCACTTGCCGTGCCTAAGGAGACAACGAAAGATATTAGTTCAGCTACCGGCCGATAGATGGGACTACTTGTTTTAAAATAAAACCTGGTATCCCGTTTTACCAGACCATCCTGTTTTACCAAACTCTCCCCTATATATACATGTGTAAATATATATACTGTGGCGTGCAACAGTTTCCAGCCAGTAGCATTTCGTATTCATAACAGTTAAAATAATAAATATATTCACAAACATAAATTATATTTTTTTTACTATATTATTTTGTTTCCTATAACTCATACTCACATTACATAATAATAAAAAATCATTAGTAGTTAGGACGGGAAAAAAGTATAGCTTATAAAAAAATTCGTTACACGTTCGTATTTTCACTGTTCTCGACGTAAAAAAATAAACAAATAATTTCTAAGTAGCAAATACTATGTAGAATGTACACAGTGAATATCATTGAAATAAAAAATGGTAGTGCACAAGTTTTTTTTTTAAATTTGTCGAATTAAAGTGGAATAAACCATTAGTCATAATCATAACGAATATTGGGAATTAGCCCTAGTTTTAATATATTCTTAGTACCTGTATGTAATATATGTTGCTCATTGTGTGTTGTATTTTATCTTCATGTATTTTGTTCGCACTGCTTAAGTACTATGCAAGTGTATGTATTATGTACGTATAAACTTTTGACAATGGTAATGATCATGTAAGTTTGAATTTATGACAATAAACGATTATAATTGTTATTATTATCTGTCACTTAATCGTCACTAATGCGTCTATCTGGCGGTACAAGCGCGCTCAGTTTTATAACCCATCGGACTCCTTCGCCTTCGACGTCTTCTAGGCACCTTTGTACAATCGCAATTTCACCAGAAATTCCACTTCGATTAAGTAACTGTTTGGAGGGTTTGGGGCATTTCTTAACTGAATTTGACATGTCACTCCCTGCTGGACATGTTCGCCTAAGATTCTGCCTCACTCCGACTAGGTACTCACAACCGCAAGAGTAGTAATTATCATTTCTCCTAAAAACTGTTGTGCTGACTAAAAACTGTCCTGCTAATAACTGTTGTGCCCTTGCCTTGTGTTATTTTTCGTTCTAATTCTGTAGTTGCAAATTTGAAACAAGTAGTATTATCAGTACAAATGAAGGGTTTGAGGAATTCTAGAGTTTGTTGATCATCTAAATTTACTCGTGAGGTCATGAGAGTTCGGGTTTTTGCAAAAATTACTCGGGTGTCGGCTATTTCACGAGGTGTGGTTCTAGATTCTGTCATAATAATTTGATTTTTAAATTGGCTTATGGGTTGCTCCTTTATTCTCAATGGCAGTGTGAATAGTATTCGTCGACGATTGGTCAGGATTAGGATTTGTAGTTTGCTGTAATATTTCATCAAATTCTTCCAGTAATTTATTTAAATCGTGATCCGGTTCATTATCAGCAATAGCCTGATTACTCATTGCATTTAGTTCTTCGTTAGCGTGCAATTCCTCTGTTCTAATTCTACTTAGTGTGTCTGCTACGACATTTGTCTTGCCTTTTTTTATATTTAATGATATAGTCGAATTCTTCTATTGTAAACGCCATCGAACTAATTTTGAATTTGGTTGTTTTAATGAAAATAACCATTGTAATGGTTGGTGATCCGAAAAGATAGTGAATTTAGTTCCATACAAATAGGGTCGAAATGTTTTACAAGCCCAAACGATAGCTAGTAATTCAAGTGGAATAGTTGATTTCTGCTGGGTTAAGTGTTCGGGAAGCGAACCAAACTGGTTTGTTATTTTGTGATAGCACGGCGCCTATTGCATATTGAGAAGCATCCGTTGTTACTTCGAAAGGTTTTTCAAGATCTGGGTAAGTTAAGATGGGTTCGTTTGTTAACAGATTTTGGCACGTTTTAAAACAATTAACATATTCAGTGTCTAATGTTATTTTGGCGTTTTTCTTCAGACATTTAGTAAGAGGTTTTGTGATCTTGGCAGTTATTAATAAATTTCCGATAATAGCCTAATAATCCTAAGAATGATTTGATTTCTTTGGTAGTTTTTGGTATTGGAAAATTTTGAATGGCTTTAATTTTATAGGGATTTGGTTTTATCCCGTCTTGAGTTACGATATGTCCTAAGAAGGCAACTTCTTTACGTAAGAATTCTGTTGATATTTGTAGTTGAATTTTCAAATTATTTTTCCGTAAGACATCGAATAAAAGTTTTAAATTTTGAAGGTGTTCCTGTAATCCATTTGAGAATACTATGATATCATCCATGTAGACCATACAGTTTTGTTTTGAAGGTCTTTCAGGACGTTATCCATGCATCGTTGGAATGTTGAGGGGGAGTTTTTGAGACCGAAAGGCATGCGAGTAAACTCGTAATGTCCGTTGTTTACGGTGAACGCTGTTTTTTCGATTGAATTTGGGTGCATCTCAATTTGATGGAAACCGGACGCCAGGTCTATAGTGGAAAAGTAGGGGCATCTTCCTAACCGGTCTAGGATATCATTTATATCAGGTAAGGGATATTTGTCGTCTATTGTTTTTTCGTTTAGTTTTCGGTAGTCAATTACTAAACGCCATTTTTGTTTTTCGCTTTGGTCTAATTTTTGGGTACGATCCAGACAGGTGATGAATAAGGACTTTGGGAAGGACTTATGATTCGTTGGTTTAGCATTTCATTTATTTTTTTGGAAATTTATTGCCTGTGGACATAAGGATATCTGTAACTTTTTGTATATATGGAAGATTCAGCGGTAGTTCTGATTTCGTGTTTTACTGCATTTGTGAAAGTGAGTTGTGCGTTGGGTTTTGAAAGATGTCATCGTATTCCTCACATAAAGATATTAATTTTGATTTTTCTTCATCGTTTAGATGTGAGGTCCTGAGAAGGGGTTTGATATCAGCATTGAGTGATTGAGAATTAGAAGAACAGTTTTTGATTTACTAGTCATAGACTTGGAAGTCAGATAAGGGTTGCATTTGCAAGGCAAGGTGTCAAATTAGATGGGGAAACTATTGTAATTATGAACTTCAATTAGTAATTGTCGGTTCTTTACTTGTTATATTAAGTTGGGGACATAACAATTGTTGTCTTTTATTGGTTTTTTTTTTTGTTTTTTTTTTTTCGCCCTTTTAACCGACCTAGGTTAAAATGCAAGGGTAAGACAAAGTGGTCGTTGAAGAGTAGTCTCATACGAAAGGATATTTCAATTTGTAGTTTTAGGATATCTTCCATTCCTAAAGCGCCATCGAAATAATCGTGGAATTCGTATTAAACGATATTAAAGTATAAATCGGTATTAAATTCCAGGAAGGCAGGTATCCTGGCTTGTTGGGGTACGATAGTTCTGCCCATTCCTGTTTTAATTTGAATCGGTTGATTTATGACGTATTGGGGACAGTATTTATGTATAATATGGGGTTTGATGATTGTCTTAGAACTACCGGTATCGATTAATAGTTTGATAGGTGGGTATTGGAGTTGTATGTATGGTAGGGAATTGACGTATTGGATGGATGGGAGATTGGTTTTTAAGTCGGATTGATTATTTCTGAAGTAAGCAGAACATTTGAATCGTTGGAAGTATCATCTTCTGCGTGATCGAAGGTGAGTTCACCCAGGGGGTGGATAAAGCCTTGGGGAGGTTCGGATGGAGAAATTGTTGGTTGTGAATAGTAATTATACTCGACTACGATGAAAGTAGTCGAGATCTTCATCGATAGGATGTTTATCGAGGAAATGTTGCACACCTTGTAGATCTGTATCAGATACAGGGTATTGATCAGATTCGGAAGGTAACCCGTCACTGGACGTAGTGTACAGTTTTAGTTTTGGAGTCTCTGGATTTTCTGCGTAACATGGAATAGTTAAGGGGATGTTATCTTGTTCAATGAATAATTAGGATGATTAATAGTTAGGGTCTGTATCATTTATGAATAACTCTTCTGATGTGAAAGTTGGACGAGTTTGTGTTTTCGTGGGGGTTCTCGGTGTTTGCGTATGGTTTGATTTGAAATTTGTATTGGGTTTCCATACCGTAGAAGTTTGCATAGGAGTTGGACGATAGATATTATATGTCTGTCCTGGTTTCCAGACATTTTGTTGTTTGAAAACTTCTTTATTTGTGAAGGGCTTTTGTTGATTTGGAGGTCTAGGGTTGACATTGAATGGTTGATTTGGCCATCTGGGTTGCGTTGAAAATTGTTGCGGGGAGTGTTGATTAAAAGTTCTAGGTTGAGAGATTTGGTATTGTGGCTGGAAAGGATGTCTGTAGTTTTGGGTGTGAGCAGGTTTTGGGTAATGTATTTTGGTCTTAACATGTCTAGGCGTTCCCGTGATTGAGTTTTTATACATGTTAAATTGCTCTTCTTTTAGTACGAAATTGACTACATCGGTGAGGTTATCGAAGTCTTTGATGCGGACCATCAATTGTAGGTGGTGAGGTAAATTACGGACATATGTGTCCATGGCTAATTTGAGGTAGATTTCGTTTTTATGACTATGTTCTGTTATCTCCGGGGAATATTGTAATTTGGATGTTAGTAGCGACAGATGCTGTAAGATTTTGTGACGAGATATAAGGATAATAGAGTATCTTCGCGGGGATTATTGTTAATTATTGCGGGTGACGAGTATGTGTTGTATAGCTCGTCACATGCTTCAATAAAATCGTTTAGTAAAGAATGGTTACCGTCGAAATTTGGAATAGTGTCAATGAGCATACGTACACTTAGAGACAAAAGTCTACATACACTCCCATAATAAATACTATTATAGGCTATTTCGTGAAAAAATATATTTTAAATCAAAAAGAAGAAAAATACGGTCATTGTCCTTGTACTTCTTTTAATAAAAACATAAAAATATTTTTCAAAATACATTACAGTACTATAAATAAAATACATTATTTCTTGCTAATACACTAAAATGTAGAACAAAAGTTTACATACAGCGGGACGTTTTTAATTTCTAAATTACAATTTTTAAATTTAAATTTAAATTTGAAGTTGCCTGTCCTTTAGCTAAAATGACGGCATGCATTCGTTTTGGCATGGATTTTACAAGTTTTTCCGTAACTTCTGGTTCAAAACCGTCCCATACTTCTTGCAAAGCGAGTTTCAGTTCATTCTTGTTCCTTACATTCTTTTTATACAGTCTTCTTGACAGTTCCTCCCACAGATGCTCGATGGGATTCATGTCGGGAGACTGAGGAGGTGTGTGCAATTGGTGAGGTACGTTATATAGTAACCACTCCTTTACTATTTTGGAGGAGTGTTTCGGGTCGTTATCGTGCTGAAAATAGTACGACCCCTGTAGATCCAATTTTTCTGCGCTAACTCGAAGATTAGCTTTAAGAATATTCAGATAATCGAACCTGTTCATAGTAGTGTCGATGAAAACGAGATTTCCTACTCCAGATGCTGACATGCACCCCCAAACCATAACATTTCCTCCTCCGTGTTTCACAGTACCAACTAAATTACGTTGTTCTAAGGAAGTATTTGGTTGCCGTCAAATTTTTACTCGTCCATCATTGTGAAAAATGTTGAATTTACTCTCATCACTAAAAATTACCTGAGACCAGAACTCGTCTCCATATTTGGCATGTTGTTTGGCAAACTCCAGTCGCTTTTTGCGATTTTTCTCACTGATAAAGGGCTTTCGCCGGGCTATTCGGTTGGCATATCCTTTTCTTTTTAACACCCTACATATGGTTTTTTGGTGACACTCTTTATTAGTTTCCTCCAACATCTCCGCGACAATTTGGGAAGCACTTAGTCGCGGATTTATTTTTACTTTACGTGCGATGAGCATCTCGTCACGGTTAGAAAATATCTTCGGACGTCCTGAGCGGTGTTGAGAAACAACAGAATTGTTTTTTTTTTGTAATTCCTAATTACTGTTTGAACAGTGGAGTGACTTTTGTCCAGTAATTTGCCGATCTCTCTTAACGATTTACCATCCATATGATATTTTAATATCAGATATTTTAATCACAGTCAACATCTGTGGATATTTCTCTGCGTTTTGCACTCATTTTAATAACCGAAATGTATGCACTGCAACCCCGTTACTTAAATACTGAAGGCACTGACACATCAATTGCAACATATAATCTGCAAAACAATTGACGCGTCCTGCGAGTTAGAACATGTCTGTTGATTCGTATGTAGACTTTTGTCCCAGCATTTTGCGCCTTACTAAAGATCTCTGTGTTTTTAAATGTTATTGCAATTTGTTTAAAATTATATTCTTGTGTGGTTTTATTTAATTAAGTATGAGGTAAATGATCACATTATACTTATTTTGATTTACCATATAATTTTCAAAATATAGCTATGTTATAATTTCTTATACGAGTGTATGTAGACTTTTGTTTCTAAGTGTATTTGTTGACTAGCGTTTTCTGTAGTCATTGTTCGTTCTATATGCGTAATTTCGGCAATAAGATCGTTCATGAAATATATATGAGACCTTAATTATTTTTAGGTACGAATGGTTTTCCTTATTGTTTTTAAATAACGAAGTATTTCCTAATTTTAAATGAATCAAGCTAATATACAGTTAACTTAATTCGACGAGACTCATATGATATACAGTCAGATGAGTTTCATGTGATGGATAATCTGATATTCAGGCAGTTTACCATCACTCGGAAACACGATTTGAAAAAGGTTGCGTGCAGGCAAAATTTTACAAAAGTTTTCCGATATACAAAGTCTGAATGTGGAAAGGAAAAGGGAGTGCTGTTTTGGTTCTTACCAGACGTTGATCAGCAGGTCCAAGGATGGTGTTCCTCTTCAGGATTCAGTACTGATGAACGCGATTTTTACTAGATTCGATAGGGTATGTCGCATACGGTTTTCCACGATGGGAAAAGAAGTCGACACCTGAATCTTAGTAAAACTGGATTGCGAATTCTGGATTGAAATCCTAACAGTGCCCGCACCTCGAGCGATTCGTGATATACGGGTTGCTTCGCTATCCTACCGACTGCGCCAGTTATGTTTACACACGTTTATTAGTTTATTAGTACAACTCTTTAGTTCCCAGACCGGGAGAGCCTGGATACAATTAATAAGACAATTGCAAGTAGACTGACTCGATATAAAATTATAATTGAATTTATACTAATCCTTATCTAGGTGAAGATAATTAAATTATAAATCGGGAAGTTCGTCACCGTTATGCATAACAGTTAATAGTTATGCTACCAAAAGAGGTAGGCGATAAAAATATATATAATGTCTCTACGTGATACGGCGTATAACTATCATTAGAAAGTTTCTCTCCCGTAATACACATTAAACGTATGCCATGACGACTTTTGAAACGTTCTTGCCATCCCTTGCTAGCCACAAAGTCATCTTTTTTATTATTTCCTTGTAAAAAAACTTTCATAGCCAACATGGGTCCCGAAATGGGCGCATGCCTGTTTCTTTCCTGAAGAAACCACATGTATAAAGCTTCTTCCACCTCTGGATGTTCAGCTTTCTTGAGTGTCTGTCTCTTGCCTGGCCCACAGTCAGTAGTTGACACGAAGTTTTTAATCTTCTCGTGGTTCTTTTTAATACCATAATTATTGTAGATCGGCCTATGCCGTATTCACTTGCTAAACTACTGAAAGATTCATTACGATTTAAGCGGTCCAAAATATCACTTTTTCTTTAATTGTCAGTGTTTTATGCTTTCGTTTTTGGGATTGTGAAGACTTTACTAGGTATGTATATGTGACAGACAATGAATAAACAGTAAACAATGAACGCACGCTATAGTCCAAGAGCTGGTAGACATTTTTGGGAAGGTATTTGAGGCAATGTGAAAAGTTGCTCAAAACTTCTTTTAGTGATTCCTAAATACAAAAATGCAGACCTGGCTGATGGGTTAGGAGGCTTAAGCGACTATTAAATTTTTCAAGAAGCGAAATAGTTTTTGAAAAAAATTGTTCTTGAGGTACATTGAGATTTTAACATTTTAAAATTTAATATTTAAAGAGTTGAAAAATCAAAAATCCAGATCATTTAACCGGGTCAAAAAAGTTTGCCAGACGTTTGCAAAATTAGTTATACACAAAAAGACAGGTCGTTTCGGTGGGACATTTTACCCGCCAGGTGAGTGAGAATGTTCAACGTGAGTGGGAGTGAGTAGTGCGGTGCGCAAGTTGAAATGGGAAAGAACGCGTATATCGGCAGCTGTCACAAGAGGAAGCACGATGCACTGTGATTGGCTCCCGCAAAATCACGTGATTAAGAACATTCGTGCGGTCGTTTGTAAGAATTTTAGAGTATTCAAAACGTACTTAGTTTTAATTTTGTTATTTTAAAACTTTTAGACTACGAATAACTAACATTATTTATGGGTATATTAAATAAAAAAAAAAACAAACAAAACAAAATAATACCATACCTTGTGTGGAAGGAGGAACATCAGAATTTCTAGATGAAGTGTCATGATATTTTTTCATTAAAGCTAGGAAATTTTTGTAACAATGGGTATGCTAACCGTCCTTTAGGTTGGAATTGGTTGGTAAAATAATTATATTTTATATTTTAACCCACGTTTTTTTTTCTAATTTCCAACACTTCATTACTTTTTTTCAATGGCTTCTCATTAAAAAGAATTATTTTTTCAGTGTCTTGTGCAAATAACATACACTTTTTTTACACAATTATCACTATCCATTGCAAATAATCATCGACAAAAGAGTACTTTTATAAAAACACGTGTTAGATAAATACGTTGCAGTATACGACAGAACGTTTTAAATACTCCAAAATTCTTACAAACGACCGCACGAATGCTCTTAATCACGTGATTTTGCGGGAGCCAATCACACTGCATCGTGCTTCCTCTTGAGACAGCTGCCGATATACGCGTTCTCTCGCATTTCAACTCACTCCCACTCACGTTGAACATTCTCACTCACCTGGCGGGTAAAATGTCTCACCGAAACGACCTGTCTTTTTGTAAATAACTATTTTTTGTCACGAATAATACCCTACAAAAATTTCAAAGTGCCTCAAGTACATTTTTTGATTTTTTTTGAAAAATAATTAATTTTGCAAACGTCTGGCAAACTTTTTGACCCGGTTAAATGATCTGGCTTTTTGATTTTTCAAATCTTTAGATATTAAATTTTAAAATGTTAAAATCTCAATGTGCCTCAAGAATATTTTTTTCAAAAGTTATTTCGCTTCTTGAAAAATTTAATGGTCGGTTAAGCCCCCTAACCCATCAGCCAGGTCTGCATTTTTGTATTTAGGTATCACTAATGGAAGTTTTGAGCCACTATTCACATTGCCTCAAATACCTTCCCAAAAATGTCTACCAGCTCTCCTACTACTAGGCCGCTATCACATATAGTCAAATTCAGACTGAGACAACACGCGTCGAGCACAATAGTGGTGGCGCGTAGAAGTTACAACCTGTTCAATGATACATTATATATATCAACAGTGATAGGCATGTCAGATTACAGGGGGCGCCGGATTAGACAAGGGCCGGATTACCGGGGGGTCCACTGTAATTAGTTTGGAAATAAATAAATTGTTTTGTTAATTATTGATAAAAGAGTAAGAAAAAATGTAATTGATTTAAATTAAGCGTGAAATGAATTGATAAAAAGATGAATAATCTAATAAGATCTTAGAACGCAAAAACATCTGGCAAAAATAAGAGAAAAACAATAAGGTAAAACCGGGTAACATTGACACAACTTGGGAAATTATTTTTTTCCCAAGTTAAAATTTGCAATAATATTTTCAAAATACCGTGTCTGGTAAAGAGCTTTATGGTCCATAATTCTACATAGGTAGTTTTGAATTTAAGGTTGTTTTTTTTTATAAAACACATTTTTTTTAAAAACCCTGCAAATGTCAATCTTATCCTCCAGTTGGATAAGATTGACACTTGCTTTAAATACCTTAATTTGTCGATGTTTGGCAGTAGGTTTAGTATATAGTATAGTAGGTAGTTTGGTATAAGGTAACAATGACATTCAACAAACATTTTAGCCCATTTTTATTACGTTTTTTTTTACAAAAATTAAAAAAAAAATCTGAATAATAGTGAAATATTATTTATCAAACTAAGATTAGAAAATAGTGAACGGATGTCCATTATCAGAAAAGGTTAAATTTGGATTAAATACATGCACGCCCCGTCGAATAATAGGTGTGGGAAGAATTTTAACATCTTTAAGCAAAACAATTGACTCGTCAGGTACGTTGGGATAAACAAAGGACTTCTCCTTCCGTCTTAGAAATGTTGCCTTTAGTTTAAAAAAAATCTAACTTTTCCAATGTAATGATCAATATTCTTTTTTGCTGTTTGATTCTTCTCAAGTTTAAATTTACTTACTAAGAGCATGAACTATTAGTTGTTCTTGTTCTTTTGTGAGGACCGTAGGTCTTCCAACATCTTTACATTTGTAGTTTTTTATGTGGTTTAATAAAGTTGTTCTATTTATGCCATACATTTCAGCAGCACGTTTAACACTAAAACCATCATTTTTTACACGCTTAACCCTTTCTTTACCAGGCCTATTCGACATTGCAATACCATCAATCCCAGACTTTTTTATTTGCCATGAGCACCACTGACGTATTTATACGGCATATCTTAAAAATATAAACAAAGAATTCTAAAAAAATATTTTTTATTAAATAAACTAACAAAGTATTTACATATCAGTAAATGTCCTTCGTATGATAAATACCGAAGCAAGGATGTACGCAGAGACCTACGTTACACTCTGAGCACATATATCTTGACTCGCGCCTTTTTTCTTCTCTTGAGTTTTAGTTTTCGAACAAACAGTGCATCTTCGAACTTTATTATCAGGAACAAGTGCGGGAAAATGCCGACCCATGAGACGTTCAGGATTTCGCAAAGTCGGTTTTACAGGCGTAACCTTTTGGTAAATTGTATCTGAAATAAAACCTCGTTTTAGAAAGATGTATTCAGAACTAAAACAAATTACCTACTTCTCAAGAAGCTGACGGATGAGGTTCAATTGAAAAGTTGCGAGTGGTACTTTTTCCGGATTCTGCGTTAGGTATAATGCATGGCTATTTAGAAGGCACAGATCGACAATGTGGAAAAACAGTTTCTTATATCATTTTACTGTCTTTCTGACACAATCTGTGGAACTTAGCATCATAACCGTTCTGTCTACAGCCCCCATGTTTTCATTGTAATCTACTACGGACGCAGGTTTTTTTTTATAAATTCCTTAGTTTTTCTGTCTTTTTTTCCTAACTCTATCATTTTATCTTCATGCATAGTGGTCAGCATAGTGACTTCTTTACGGTCTTTCCATTTCACGACCAATATATTTTCACTGGACATCGACTGAAGTTTTTGCATGCAGCAAGTTTGACCTTGCTGAATTTTTCCTGATAAATCTGGCATGTGTTTTCTATTTACCCTAACGGTACCGCAGGAATTTGTTTTATGCTGAAATAGGTAAGTAGATAGACTAGGTGACGTATACCAATTATCAGTGAAAAGAGAATGACCTTTTTCCAAGTAATTTATTTATTTATTTATTTACCATTTGGTGTTAAATACATATAAGTGTTTACACACGTCAAAAAGAACAAATTTTTGTAAGTATATAAAAAAAAGGTAAACGTAGATACAATAAAACAAATTTAAATATACAATATTGTACATAGATAAAATTAGATGTAGATATAACATTTTTTGAGACACAACATACACATTAAAATACATTACGAAGTACAGTGTATACGACAGATAATATTTATAAAAACAAACAAAACAAACTATAATAATTACATTTCACTAACATTACTTAATAAAAACTGATTGGTGTCATAAAAAGCATTTTTTAATAAATATGTTTTTACCCTCCTTTTAAAATGATTAAAATTAAGATTCCTTATGTTTACTGGTAAGATATTATAAAACTGTAATCCCCAATGATTTGTTCCCACTCTTGTTTTACTTAATCTTAAAAATGCTGCATCTAGATTCTCTCCTGCCATAATTCTAACTGCCTTTCTCTGTGCTGAGAACACATGTGCCACTAGAAGGGGCATGGCCCCAAATTAAGATGCCATAAGATATTATTGAATGAATAAAACTATGGTATACTGTTATC
The DNA here is from genome assembly GCA_029963805.1 of Aromia moschata. Lineage (NCBI taxonomy): Eukaryota > Metazoa > Arthropoda > Insecta > Coleoptera > Cerambycidae > Aromia > Aromia moschata. The sequence goes on from JAPWTK010001150.1 coordinate 29,858, forward strand.
AAAATATTATGTGATACTTTCCAGCCAAATTTCTAAGTAAATATATAATATATATGTTTCGAAAATTTTTTACAAATATAATCAGTGTGTTTGTCCCATGATAACTTTGGGTCAAGAAATACACCGAGAAATTTTACAGTTGACGAATTAACAATTTCATCCATATTTCTAAGACTAAATATCATGGTCTCACTTTTAGATAAATTTAAACTAAGTTTATTAGAATTGAACCAGTCTTTTATGATCGATTGTATGTGAGGTAATTCGTTTAACAATTGATCGGGACAATTATTCTTTGTCATTATAGTTGTATCGTCCGCAAATAAAATACTCAGTGTATCATCTTTGTTCAACATGTTAGGAAGGTCGTTGATATATATTAAAAGAAGCGTAGGACCTAATATTGAGCCTTGTGGAACACCATGCTTAATCGTTTCCTTGGTGGATGTTAAATTGTTATAATGTACAAATTGCATACGGTCTTTTAAATACGATGACAATAAGCTTATAGCGTTAGTTGAAAATCCGTAGCTTCTTAGTTTTTGTATTAAAATATTATGAGACACACAATCGAAGGCTTTTGTAAGATCTAAAAACAGAACATACATACTCTCCATTTTCGAAACCCAAATTTATAGCTGTTATTAATTCGTCAATTGCCAGTGTTGTTGATAAACCGTTCCAAAAGCCATACTGTTTAGAATGAAATAATTTAAAATCTTCAAAGTAACTTGTAATTTGTATCTTGAGAAGACTTTCGTACACTTTCCCAATGTAAGGTATCACAGATATAGGCCTATGATTGGATGGATCATTTATGTCGTTTTTTTATACACAGGCGTAACTTTAGATATCTTTAGAGAGTCCGGAAATATACCTGACTTAATACTTATGTTAATTAAATGTGTCAATGGTATTAGTATGTCATTCAAAATGGCTTTAAGTATATGTGTATTTATATAATAGACATCATAACACACTTTGTTTTTAAGGTTAGTTACTATATCAGCTACCTCCCACGGTGATACCTCAGTAAAATTAAACACTCTAGAATCATTCCTTTTATCTAAGTACTGTTCGAAATCTGCTGTGTTAATTGGTGATGTATTGGTAATAATCTTATCAACAATATTAATAAAGTATGTGTTAAATTCATTTGGCGAAATCGCTGATATGGATGAGACTGGCTTTGTCTTAAAGTTATTAATTATATTCCATACTGCCTTTTGGGGGTTACTATGACTGATAATGAAGTTATCATGGGACTTTTTCTTAGCTTCATTAATTTTATTTCGATACATATATCTGTAATTGTTATACATTAATCTATTGACATCAGTTGGATTTTTTTTATAAAAGTCATGCAGAAAATAAAGGCGATCTCGCATCAGTTTCAGCTCATCAGTAAACCAATTTAATGGTCTTCTTTTAAAATTACCTTTGGTTTTCGTTACTACAGTACAGTCGTATTTTTCTAGAGCTTGTAGTATTATTTCCAAAACTCTGTCAAAACGCTCATTTACATGTAATAGATTATTATGGATAAAGTTCCAGTTTACTTGTTTAAGATGAGTGCTTACTGATGCAAGGTTTTCTGAATTTAAACGGCGGTAAGTAACATTTTGAATATATTGTTTTGGAATATTAGTTTTAGCATAGAGGATAATACCATAGTGATCTGAGATTTTGGTATCAATAGATGATATATCTGTGTGACTTAAATTTATGTTTGTAAATATAGTATCAAGACAATGCGCATTTCTTGTATATTCTCTAAAACCTATATTGAGACCAAAAGTTACAAAGATGTTCTGTAATAGGTTAGCTCTTTTATCACTATCATCTTGAAATTGTACATTAAAATCGCCTGATATAAACATTATCTTATCCAACTTAACAAAATAGATTAATGCCGTATTTCTAAAAAAATGTCAAAGTTACCATTAGGTGATCTATAAATTGTCATTACTCGTATATTGATGTAATCAACAGCTGCTATTTCACAATGTTGTTCAACTGACAAATTATTTATATGTTCTATTGCAACACATCTAGTGTGACTCTTTAAGGCATATAACTTAACTTTGTTGGTTCGGTTAAGAATTTTTTAAAAAGAATAATAGATGTTAAAACACTAGATTACAGAACTTTATTAGCACACGGTAGTTACAATATCTTTTTTGGTACATACAGACAGACGGACCGACTGGGTCTGATGTAAACCGGTGAAGTTAACAAGATCTAAGAACGATGCGTTCTAAAAGAATAATGCAAAAACTTGCGGACGCGCCAAGAGATAAGCTTATATACTAGCATTTATCTATAAACAAAGGTGTCATGTTTCTAACGATAAAATGAGGGTTATGACGTATAACTTCTCCCTCTAAGACGAAGAAAACAGGGAATGAAATTCTCTTTTTTCTGAATTTTCTGGTTTTTCTATATCATCTTTGTTTATATTATTTTTCTTAAATAATAATAAAAATGAATGTAAGCGGTTAGTTTTCTGAAAACAATGCAAATAAAGCTTAATTAAAATAAATATAGTGATAATAATAATAATTGTTAGTAAGGTATATGTGGTCCATGATGTAGATTCTTGAAGTGAAATCTTCCTCAAATTGTCTATTCTGATGTGAGACAATTGATCGTGAATACGGGTTAGTTTGGTTAGGCGAGGTGGTGTCATCAGGGCACTCGAATTTTTCGCATCAGTGTAGGTGACTGTCTCCAGGTGTATGGTTTCCATTGGGTGAATATACAGGGTGTTTTCCTCATTAAAGTACATTTGGTGATGTGCAGAGATAGAACATCCAGTGGGAATTTGAATAAGTTCAGGCACGCTGACTTCTAGGTGTTCTGAAACTTTACAGTTTATATGGATTGAAAGGGGGTCCTTTGGAATGATAATAACAGATCCCTCAGAAATTTCTTCTATGATGTCGTCTTGTTGTAGATAAGGGATAACTGGACAAGTGGATGAATGTCCATCTAGGAGATTCGTGATGCAATCAGGATCACTGGGGTGACTTTTCACTTCGTGAAAACATAAGTTGTCAACTATTTGACATCTGTCTTCCAAATAAAAGGACGTAGAGCCATGTAGAAGGTATGGTTTTGGTGGAATCAATATGGTATTATTTATAGGGATAGGGATTAGTTGTATGTATTGAAAAGATTCATCAGATATAATGGGGATTTTGAATTTAATCAATATTTTTGAATTCATTTTAAAAACGTTAGTTTGTATTAAACTTAACCAATCAGTGTACCGGGTGGCAAATTTCGATGTTTTTATAGGGTTTCGGTAACTGTAAGGGCTTGAAATCCCACCTTTCCCGACCTTTTTTTCGAGTAATTTGTAACAGAATTTCTTCTTTTCGTTTTCGAGTTGTAAACAAAATTGATTTTTTTGAGTTTTCGATTGGTGTCGATAACTCGGTTGTTTGTAATTAAAAAATGTTTCACGTTCTACAGGCACTTTTTTAAGTAAATAGATTTCCTTAACAATTTTTTTATCTTGTGTAGTTTTCGAGTTATGGCTAAACTTCTATTTTTTTAAATGGAAACCATAGTTGCTTGATTTAGCTAAAAAGAATTTTTTCTCTTACAACATATATGTTTGTGGGGTCTTTGGTTTTGAACTTAAAATTTTTTCTAAAAACTTCTTTTACAGTAGTTAAACGTTGGATGGGATAAACCCTTGTTTTATGTTTGGTTTTTGCTTGATGTTTAAAGTTTCGAAAAGGCAAATTAATATCTAGGTTTTTTTCAAATGGATAATTATCTTTATCTACCCAAAGAGGCACCTTTAACTGTCGGAGAAACCCAAAATTATCGTTAATCAGTTTCAAATTTTTGGTTGGTATAACATTTACAATCGTTCAAGCCATTAAAAATCAGAAGCTCCAACTCCTGACTGGATCTCATTGCATAGACCTTATTAATATCGAATCCGGACACCGTGTCAACTTCAAACCGTTTGGTTGCCCTTTAATAACGATTTTACTTACCAACTTTATCATTTAAATGGTCAACGGTTAATTTAAATAGTAAAATTTTTAACAACTTCTTAACAAAACGCTGTTTTTTTCAACAAGACGGGGCCCACCCCAAACTTAATTCGGAATATTAAAACTAATTGGGGAAATGGATAGGAACAATGGGCATAAAGTGGCCTCCTCGGTCGATAACTTTTGGGGAACCATTAAAACAATTTATACAAACAAAAACTGACAAAAAACTTCTAATCGTTCAAATTCTATACAAAGTGTCAAGTGAACGTCTGCAAACACCCATTTAAAAACTTTAGGTAAATAATCATTGTTTTTTTTTAATCTGTCTAGTTTTGTTTTTGTAAAATTTGTATGTATTTTTCATTTTTGTTACAAATTTGATTGTTAAGTGTGTTAACTTCTGTATGAATTTATAATTAATTATTAATTAGTCACTAATATTAATTAGTTATTTAAGTTTAATATACATTCTTATATACGACTGTTACTTGTTTATGTTACTTTTCGCAGGAGTAAATTTCTAACAGTTTTTTTTAAAACTTGTTGTAACAATGTGTTACTTAAAACTTACTCTTCCTGCAAGAAAAAAAAGAAGATACCTATACAAAATTAAAATGTTTAACTGTTTCCCATAAAACTCTCTAACCCCACAAACTATATATCGTTGTAAAAGAAAAAATCTCTTTTTACTAAATCATACAACTATGGTTTCCATTTAAAAATAAAGTTTATGCCATAACTCAAAACAATATGTTAAGAAATCTATCTATAAAAAGTGCCTTAGTAAGATTTCTTCTATTTACCGAGTCCCCAACAAAAAAAAATTTTCGTTTAAACTCGAAGAAAAATAGCAAATTCTGGTTTTCCCAATGAATTTATCTCGAAAAAAGAGGTCGGGAAAGGTGGGTTCTTTTTTCCATAGCCCTTACAGTTACCGAGAACCCTTAAAACATCGAAATTTGCCCACCCGGTACATGGTTATTTCGTTAATATTTGATTTTTCCGTTTGCGTTATGTCTAAAATTATTTTTAATTCTTCATTGTTTAACAGAGTATAGTCGATAATGTTGTTGGTAGCAAACAATATTTTTTCTTCTAGTGAATCAAGTAATTCTGTAATTTGATTAAGATTAATGTATATTTCCTGTAACCAATTTTGTAAATGTAAGTATGTAGTTATCTGATTTACATTATCCTTTATGGTTTGTATTTCATTGTTTACATGATTTTGAACTATGGTAATATTTTCCAATACTGATATTGTCTCGTTCATAAATTTATTAGAAATTGTTAGTAATTGTTTCGCGTTTGTGTATATGACCTTTTGGTTTTGTTCTAGGATATTCAAAGCGTTATTGTATTTTTCAGCGTCATCATTGTCAAGTGTTCCAAAGGCATATTTGTAGATTTTACCTACGAAGTTAAATAATCCCCTTTTTATTCGATTGTTAGATGGGTTGAGAGTTTCTAATCTTATTTTGGCTATATTTAATTGATCATTGCATCGGTTATATATATTTTCTAAAGACGGGTAGAGAGCGGGTACAGCATTATCTTTCAATGTGAATCGCTCTTGAATGGTTTCTAAATTATTTTCTAATTGTTTGATATTAGTTTTAAAAATGGAAATATCTATATATTTAATAAAGCTATGATGAGTTCTTATGACTAGACCTTTATTTAAAAATAACGGGAGTAGAGGTTTAAGGATGGGTTTTTGTATAATTTGGACATTACTCATTACTAGTGACAGATGAACTAGAAGAACTAGTTGATTCCGCATCTGAAACAATATTTGCCTTAGTTAATTTTCTTTCTGGTTTGATTTGGGATTTATGTACTAAACCTTGATTTGTTTGTACTTTATTTTCTAAATCTTTTTGTACAAATCTAGTTTTAAATAATGGTTTGCTTTTGGCTTTAATCTGTGAGTCTTTGACATACATTTTTGATTCTGAAATTGCAGGAGGTTCTAGTCGATTCTCGTTTTGTTTTTGATTATTTATTTCGCGATTTCGCTCATTATTTTGTTTGACACTTTCGTGAATAATATTGGCATTAATTGTGTGTTTATTTAAGTAATCATTGATCACCTCATGGTCTGTAGTTTGATAACAAGATTTGGTGTTTATATTGCCGGTAATTATTTGGAATGGAGTATAACGGGTACTTGTGTGAATACAATTATTATAAGAAATTATTACCATTTTCATGAGGGCTGTGGGTGTCTTGTTTGATATATTTTCTAATTTTAACGCACGATATTTTTTCGATTAACGTCGAATGAAGTCTTTCGACGGGTGAATTGCTTTGTGGATGTTGTGGTGTAGTGAAATGTAACGTAATACCATATTGTAGAGCGAATTCTTCAAATAATCCATTTTTGAATTCTCCTCCATTGTCTGAAGTGATTTTGTTTGGGACGCCAAAATGGGAAAAGAACATGAGAAGATTATCAATTATTTCTTTGGCATTTAAATTGATTGGATACGCCTGTGCATAACGGCTAAATGAGTCAATTATAGTTAAGAATTTCTGTCGATCAATCTCGAAAGTATCAATATAAAGATGATCAAAGGGTTTTTCTCCAATAGGGGTTAAGTTAAATACAATTTTATTTGGGTGTCTTTCATATTTGACTTTTTGGCAGATTTCACAAGTGTTTATAAAATCTCTAACTGTTAAAGTTATATTGGGCCAGTAGTAATGATGTTTTATTGTTAGTGTGGTTTCTGTAATACCACTATGTGTACCTTTTAGTATGTGAGCGTCTTTTATTATCTCTCTTATTTGATTCTGATCTTCGATATCTGTTAGATATAAATTAGTTTTAACTAATCTAAAGCTATTATTATTAAAATATTGCTGTAATATGGGTTCAATATTCAAATTTTCACGGGGGTCAATCAACATGGCGTATAATGATTTTGATCTCAAATAATTTTTAAAGAAGTCTATTATGTCTCGACTGGATATTTCGTTTTTATTATTTTTTGGGAAAATGACCTCATATTTCTTTTTTGTGTTGTGAATACGTCGATATTTTACTGAGGGTTTTGTTATATTTCTACTAGTAGTTATTAAAATTTGATTTTTTAAACTGTTAATGCTATTTTCAGATATTGGAATATTCAAAATAGGGTTTTCTGTACTCGTACGTGCTGTAGAACTATTAGAGTGATTTTCGTTGTCAAAATTAGGTGGATTGATTTGTACATCGGAAATGATGTTAATTTTATTTGAATTGTCTTGTATTTCTGACAGATTATTATCGCACATATTAGTGTTTTCGTTATTGGTTTCATTTAAAATTCGGGATAAGTCTTCGTCATTTATTTCCTGTAATTGATCGGTAAATTTGGAATCAATATTTACAATTAAGGAATTATTGTCTTCATGATCGATAGGGTGAATTTCTACCCTTGATAAGCCATCGGCTACTACGTTTTCTGAACCTTTACGATATAATATTTCATAGTCATATTCGAGCAGTTTTAATTTCCAACGTGTGAGTCTCGAATTGGGTTCTTTAAGGTTATTAATCCAAATTAAGGGACGGTGATCGGTAATGATAGTAAATTTCCTCCCATATAGGTACGGGCGGAAGTGTTTACAAAAATTCACTATACTCAATAGCTCTTTTTCTATAGTCGAGTAGTTCTTTTCGGCGTCGTTGAGGGTTCGCGATGCATATGCTATCGGTTTATCTGAACCTAAAGGTCCTTGGGAAAGAACTGCCCCAATAGCGTAATTGGATGCGTCTGTGGTTAATATGAATGGTTTTGAAAAAATCCGGGTATTGAAGTAACGGTTCATTACTCAATAAAGTTTTACATGTTTCGAAAGCCTCGAGAAATTCCTTGTCGTGTATAATTCTGTGACCTTTTTTTAAACAGCATGTTAATGGTTTCGTTATTTTTGCAAAATCGCGTATAAATTTTCTATAAAAACCAAGTAGGTATGCCTAAAAAGCTTTTTATCTCTCGTTGAGTTTTTTGGCAATGGGAATTTACTAATCGCTTCAATTTTACGTGGATTTGGTTTTATACCATTAGTTGTTATTATATGTCCCAAAAATTCGACGTTTTGACGTACGAATTCTGACTTATCTAACTGAATTTTGAGATTTACTTCGCGCAAGCGCTGAAATACTAACTTAAGGTGTTTTATGTGTTCCTCGAGACTTGGACTGAAAATAATGATATCATCCATGTATATTAAACAATGGTGATTAATTTGGTCTCTAAAAATAAAGTCCATTGCCCTCTGAAACGTGCTAGGACTGTTCTTGAGCCCAAACGGCATGCGTTTGAACTCGAAATGCCCGTGCTCTACATTGAATGCGGTTTTCTTTATCGAATTAGGGTCCATAGGTATCTGATGGAATCCTTGGGCTAAGTCAAGTGTCGAAAAATAGCAACATTTACCTAAACGATCTAGTATATCATCAATATTTGGTATCGGGTATCGGTCGTTTAAAGTTTTGTCGTTGACTTTACGGTAGTCAATAACAATCCTCCACTTCTGTTTGCCAGAAGCATCGTGCTTCTTTGGCACAATCCAGATAGGTGAGGACCACGGGCTATTACTGTGTTGAATTATACCGTCGTCTAACATTTTATTGATTTGTCTTTTCTATTTCCTGTTTATGGACAAACGGAAACCTATAGTTCTTCGCATGAACTGGAATTTCATCTGTCGTGTTGATAACGTGTTTTATTTCGCTGGTAAAAGTCAATTTGGAGTTTTCATTATGAAAAATATCGGAATATTTGGATATTAGTTTCAAAATAGAGAATTTTTCTTCGCGATTCATATGAGATGTTCTTATTTTATTCATGAGCTCATTGTGATTGAATTGTTGAATATTTTCATAAGGTTCAATAAAATTTTCGATGTTATAAATATCATAAGAATTTAAGTCTATAGGATCACATGGAATGGGTGAATCAAAGGAGTAACATACAGTATGGTCAGACTGATTGTGAATTTCAAAACGCGCTTTTCCATTTTCTACTTGAATTACTGTTTCTGGAATCCAGAGTTCGTTAAATCGTGATTCCGGAATAATACATTCCCCACAGGGTTCAGATACGGGAAATCTCTGAAAGATACTAGAGAAAGGTGGTATTTCAATTTTGTATTGATTAGCAGAGCTGATATGTCTATAATGAAAAGGAATTTCTACTGACTTATCATTGTTAAATAATTTTTGTTCTGTAAAATTCATTTGAAGCTGTAGGCGTCTTAAATCTTCAAGACCTAAGATGCCATCAAAATAATCCGAGAATGGGAATAATACAAATCTAAGTTTTGTTTTGAACTTAAATTCTGGGAATGCGTTAATAATAATTTCCGATTCAGCTTTTTGGTTACCTAAGGGGGTTTTGAGAACAGTGTTTTTCTTAACTATCTGATCTGAAAAAATATTTTCTGCTATACTGGGCCGTAACATATTGATGTTACATCCAGTGTCTATTAAAATTTTAATTGGTGGGCTTTTTATTTGAATAAATGGCAAAGCGTTAACATAGGCGAAAAAGGCTATGTCAGGTGCTTCTCTTCGGTTACTGGTTGAAAATTTACATTTGATGAGGATGGGTCATCTTGATATATTTCTGATTGATTTTGCTCCGTCTGGGAATTATAAAAATCTAAAAATTCTTGTGAATATTCATCGGGATGTTCATTTGGTGGATGATTTTCAATGAACTCTAATTGTTCGGGAGATAACTCTAGATTAGAAAAGTCATTATCGGAATAATCAGGGTTTTCAATGTTATGTAGTTCTTCAGCTGTCCACTTTGGTTGATTTTGGAATTTTCCAAAGTTTCTTAATTGCCAAGTATTTTGTTTAGATTGATTAAGATTGAATTTACTGTGTCTAGTTGTAATGCTCATAGGTACGGGTTTATTTTGAGGTACATAGTTAGGGTTAGGTTTGAAAACGTTTTGGTTTTGTTGTTTATTTCCAAATACATGTTGATTTGTGAAAAATCGGTTATTAATTTGATGTGGCTGCACATTGATAGGTTGGCTAGGAAATTGTTTATTATTAGTTTGTGGAAATTGTTTAAATTTGGGATAAAATACATTTTGAGGTGCGTTATTTTTTTGATTTGAATTTTGAGATGACTTCATTTTTTGAACACTTTTTTCATATTCAACTTGGTCTAACTCAGAGCTAGTTATGGCAATAGCTTCCTCAATGGTTGACACATTACGACATTTGACAATTGTTTGTATGTTCTGAGGTAAATGCATTACAAACGTTTTGAGTGTAAGTTGTTCATAGTAGTCTACCTTAATTAATTTAGTTTCCTCGTTAGCTTTACTGACCAGCAAACTTCTTATTATTTGCAAACGCGTTGCAAATTCTATGAGTGTTTCAGATTTGGAAGGTGATGAGGTAATTAGTGTATTAATTAGGGTATTTTCAGATCGGCAGTCACCAAAGCTTTGTTCCAGTACTAATTTTATTAGGGGCCAAGTATTAATTTCTAATCGAGGGCCAATTATTTCTGCCGCATTGCCGCGTAATTTACCTACTATTGTGCTTGCGATAAGCTTATTGTTTTTGTGTGTACTTTCGGTTGGTCTTCCAAATTGTGCGTATAAATCATTGCAAGATCTGATAAATTGACAGAGGTATTGTTTTTCACCTGAGAAAGTTGGAATTTGATCACTGTATATTTTGTATAGTGAGGAATCTAATTTTTCAGTCGTCGTTTTTATTTATTTATTTTTTTGTTAGTTATCAACGACAAAAAGGAAATCGTAAAATTAATATGTACTATGTACGATAAATGTGTGATATGAAAGGCAATTTTAGCGTTTGGTATTTGACAATAATACGTTTTTTCGTGGATAACGTTACACTGTACGGGTCAATATACAATTTTAGTAATAAGTATGACACAATTCGAGCACAATTATGATTTTAAGTACGGTTCAATATCATGTAATCGTGTGAATTATTAGACAAATGTAATTCAGATCAGATTCGATATTTGTGTGATAGAGGTCACAATTATTGGTTCATGTACAGGAGATATAAATAATTATATGTCTGGTACCTATTAAGATAATCAGTCCAATCATGGAATTTTGAGCTTCCAGTGCCAAAATAATCCGAAACAAAAATTTCTATTTTACTTGTTCATATATTTTTTTTTCAAAACGAAAAATGAAAATTGAGGGTGAAAATGAAAAATTGTGAAGACTTGTGGGATGTGTCCTTCTTGGACTTTTCCTCTTTTGTTTCTTTCCTAAAATTAATGAGCTTGTTTGCTCAGTGACTTTAACGTAGGTAGATTTTGTTTAATCTTTACGGTAAAATCTGGTTTTGACAACCAACCTTAACTAAAATAAATGTTTTATAAATATTTTCACAAAACACAGGGGTGAGATAGGAAATGGCTCTACTTACTGCTTCGTGCCAGTGTTGTAGTGATCCAATCCTTAATCCCTTGTAACTTGGTGGCCAACGCAGTAGCACTGTAATCCGGTTTTCGATCCTTTTTGTTTTCTTCGGCGGTCAATCCTTGGAAGGAACAGCGTCTTCTAACTGGAAGTTGGACGTAGCTGGTTTTCGGTATTCCTGATGAATTTTCGAAGCACTCACGACAAAAACTGTTCAGTTAGGACACTGCCACCGAATCCTGTTCGCAGCGCCACTTAACTTTGTTGGTTCGGTTAAGAATTTTTTAAAAAGAATAATAGATGTTAAAACACTAGATTACAGAACTTTATTAGCACACGGTAGTTACAATATCTTTTTTGGTACATACAGACAGACGGACCGACTGGGTCTGATGTAAACCGGTGAAGTTAACAAGATCTAAGAACGATGCGTTCTAAAAGAATAATGCAAAAACTTGCGGACGCGCCAAGAGATAAGCTTATATACTAGCATTTATCTATAAACAAAGGTGTCATGTTTCTAACGATAAAATGAGGGTTATGACATATAACTTATATAGCAACACCATAGCAAGACATTAGGTCGACAAAAATTTGAGATGAGATTGTAACTTTCTATGCTTATTATATTAATTTCATCTACAGTGCACCAGTGTTCATTTATCAATAAGAAATCAAACTGATAAACATTCAAAAAATATTTCTAATTCGTTAGTTTTGTTTTTTATGCTTTGGATATTTAAATGCATTAAACTAAAATCAAAATCGAGATGCGAAGTAAAGTGAGGATTACGTGAGGATGGCTCGGATGTACCAGCTGGAGTAATTGAAGCTCTCATGGGTTTGTGGATAAAAAAATTTCATTGTCCTGGACTTGCTCTTCCTCTGTGTACTGCCTTTTAAATTTAAAACGCTGGAATGCAACATTTCTTGGCCAAAATGATGGTTCATAGACTTTGTCCATCAAATCAAACTTAATTCCAACTTGGAAACACCTGCTATTTGGTCGTGTGTTTTCAATCCTTGTTTGAAGATGTTTGACAGTAACTTGGTCATTTTCAGTTATGTCTGCTTTTTTCATGTTGTAATTACGAATCATTATTTCATCAACTTTATCTGGAACTTTAGAGAGAAATAACCATACCTTTTTTTGTTTATCATCTCTGCCTGTAAAATTTTCGTTTTCTGCAGCTTCATTTGTTCCTATGTAAACTAGTTTTTTTAGGAGTAACTCTATTTGATTTTGAATGAGTACTTCGACTAGTCTCAGATTTATGTGCTGTGACTTGTGCCCATGTTACTGCTGACTCAGTTGTGTTAGCTTGCGTATTGTTGGTTGCTTCATTAACAGTTCTTGGAGTTGAGGGATTCCTTCTAATTACTTTGTTATCAGGAAATACAAATACCTTCTCGTTTGAAATTGATGGAGGTGGCACAGACTGTGGAGCCATCTTCCGACTGGAGGTGGAATTAGACTCGGATATATTTATTTTCCTTTTTTTGTTAGTAATTCCGTTATCTGTTTCATTGTTGATATTATTTTTCTGCATTTCTAACTTTTTGTACATTAGCAAGTTTTTCTTCCAGAAGTTGTTTATTTTGTTTTAATAGATTATTGTTTTCTCTTAGTTCTTGGATAAGTTGTTTTAGATAAAAGTTTTCTTCATTTAGAGATTTTAATGTAGACTGGTTTAACGTACATGGACTCTTGCTGAGATTCAATTCAGGCAAATTGGCGGGAATGTTACAAATGGAATATAACCAACGTTTTCCATTTTCCGTGGATTTCTCTTTATTTATCTCTTGCACTTGCTCAATTGTTAAGCTGACACAATCTCTGTGATACCAGTTACTGCATTTGTCGCACTGTACTTTATATGCGTTTGTTTTTATTGCTTTTAGACACTTTATATTACCACACAATATATCCGGCATGACGGATACTCTGTAAGGCTGCATAAGTGTTATTACAATAGATCCTGATATTCCAAGGTCTTGATAATGATCTATTTCGGTTTTTTTTCCCGTATAGACAATGAAGTCCAACACATATCCAGTCTCGCAGTCGCATAATAAAAATAGCTTTATACCAAAACGATGACGTTTAGTTCTTATAAACTGCTTGAATAATAATCGTCCATTAGATGTGTGCTGGACAAACGATTTATCTATTAGATTAGAAAGATATTTATACGATCGCTGATCTTTCGGATTTCCATAAAATTTGGCCGCTATCAGTTGGGTATAAACATCCTCATCAGGGTTCCCGTTGTTTTTACTACTGGACTTTTTACGTTAATTTTGTTATTAACGTAGACGTACGTAACCGTAATCTTGGTATCCTGCTTTCCCTTGGAATGATGGGTTACACCATCATAAAACGGCTCAGAAGAAGTAAAAGTCGAACAAAGTGGTTTAAAACATGGTTATTGAGGAAAGATCTGCATCACATGCAGCTTTTGAAAGTGATACAAGATGATCCTGATGATTTCAAGAACTACTTACGCATGAATGAAAATACTTTTAACTACTTGTTGTTTTTAGTAAAGGGTGCATTGACTAAACAGGATACTGTGATGACAAAAGCAATTCCACCAGAAGAGCGTCTTATTGCTACATTAAGATATCTGGCGACTGGTCGTTACTACAACTGTTTAAGATTTTCAGCTGGAATTTCAGAACAAGCCCTTGGGTATATAATTCCGGAAACATGCAGGGTACTGTACGAAGTACTTCGAAAAGAATATATGAAGGTAAGCAATAAGCAATTTTTTTTACTATAGAGTTATTTATTTTTACAAATAATAAAAAAATGTGTAGTATAAACACTGAACAATATAAGTTATAAATCTGTTAAATGTTCGCTGAATTGAGAATAAAACGTTGACATTGGGTTAGTTTGTTGACCATACTGGGGAATATTATTTTCATTATACGGATCATTTTCATTGAACGGATCATTTTCATTATACGGAGTATTTTCAGTAGATCGTGGGGAAACTAGGTCAACAGATTGTGGGGAAACTAACTCAGTAGATCGTGGGGGAACTAACTCATATGATCATGACGACCACGAATGGCAACTAGACGTGGTACTTTCAATTGCCATGTTATCTTTTATTTTAGTAGCTCGAGTAAGGTCTTCGAAATACGCTTTTTTTAGAACTTCACTAATAAGACCTTCAGCTAATACCATCTGTTTCTCCTTCAGCTTTCGTAGTTTTGCAAACGCGTCAAATTCGTGAAAATCATTTGGTGTTTTTTCATTCTTATTGATTTTATTTATTGCGTCCGTACACGTTGCAAGAAAATCCTCTTCTTTCTTCCTTGTTTGATTGCTTTCTGGCAGATTGTTTTGATGTACTTGGAAATTTGAAGTCCTGAAATAATTTTTTTGTTTTGTTTTAGTGTCCAAGGACTAAGGAAGAGTGGATAGAGGTTGCAGAGGAATTCAGAAATCGTTGGCAATTTATAAATTGTGGAGGTGCTTTGGATGGGAAGCATATAAGAATTACAAAGCCACCCCATTCCGGGGCTACGTATTATAACTATAAAGGTTTTTATAGTATTGCACTTATGGCGTTAGTGAATGCCGATTATAAGTTCATCTGGTTGGATGTCGGCCAGCAGGGAAGAATTTCTGATGGAGCTGTTTTTGAATGGACGTCATTTTGCAATGATTTAAAATCCAAAAAACTTAACTTTCCTCCAAAAACTGAAAATGATATGGATTTGGAATTTGTGATTATTGGCGACGAAGCGTTTATGTTACATAAACATCTACTGAACCCATATTCAGTTAAAGATTTAACACATGATAATCTAATAT
The DNA here is from genome assembly GCA_029963805.1 of Aromia moschata. Lineage (NCBI taxonomy): Eukaryota > Metazoa > Arthropoda > Insecta > Coleoptera > Cerambycidae > Aromia > Aromia moschata. Next base: position 45,125 of record JAPWTK010001150.1, read on the forward strand.
TTAATTACCGCCTATCACGTGCCAGAAATGTTGTTGAGAATGCATTTAGGTTACTCACAAGTAGATTTAGAGTTTTCCATACAACAATACCAGTGAAGGTTGAGTCAGTTATGTATATTGTTGCAGCAGCCTGTGCTTTGCACAACTTTTTACTAACTGTTAGTCCTTCGTATGTGACACAATCAACATTTGACAGATTGAATAAGAAAACATGGACAATTGATAAGGGAGACTGGAGAAATGAGATTTATGAAGAGTTAACTCCACTGCAACCATGTGGCGCAAAAAACGTTTCTACTTGTGCTAAGAAAACTAGGGACGAGTATTGTGAATTTTTTAATACGTCAGGGAAAGTTGAATGGCAAGAAACCATGATTGCAAAAGGGAAGGCCTAGCATTTTAATCGACATACATACTTATAGTAACTTGTAAGTAGGTAATTGTGAATGTAGTTGTATGACTTGTATGTAAATAAATGCCTTTTTATAGGTAGTATATAATACGTACCTTTGATTTGTGTGCAATTCCAGGCTGGGAAACAGCTGAAGTGGGTGACGCACTTTTGCTTTCATCCATTTCAATTTTTTTATTAGACTCTGAGCTTGTATCTTCTTCAAAAATTTCCTTAACGCTGTTTTCTTCCTCAAATTCATTATTTGTTCTGTTGTCCAAACTTGGCTGAGGTAGAACATCATCAAAGAAAGTAAAAGTAAATCGTAGTACCACAATTTGGGGGAAATAAATATCATCAGTTCCAGTTCCACTTTTTTTGAATCCTGGACTTTCTTCAACTCCTTTCTAAATGCTGTCCGAAGGTTTTGAATTTTTTGCTTCACGAAGTCGTTATCTGTTTTATCAAACTTCTTTTTGCAGTACTCCACTAATTCCTTGTAGGCGCTATTTTTAAAATAAATCTATCTAATTGTATCAAATTAATTAGTTTGGAAATAAAGAAATTGTTTTGTAAATTATTGATAAAAGAGTAAGAAAAATGTAATTGATTTAAATTAAGCGTGAAATGAATTGATAAAAAGATGAATAATCTAATGAGATCCTAGAACGCAAAAACATCTGGCAAAAATAAGAGAATACACACTGTGTTAATCTAATAATATGAAGAAAGAAAGAGCAATTCATATGGAATAAATAGGGGCTTCTGACATGAGCTTCTTGAGTTATTCTTTCGAGACCTTGCTTATGTTTTCTCAGATCTGAAGTTAAAGGCAGTAATTAATTTTTATTCCTCGTTTGAGCATTTAAATTTGACCCAGCTTGAGCGGATACTTCGTCAGCCCATCGTGACTCAATGAGTGTTGTTCTCTAAAAACGGAAGGTCCTGCACGATCATGTTGCTATGACGTGCCATGTTGGAAAGTGTGGGGAGTCTGTTCCACTTCCGGTATACGTACATTGCCGTACAAAGCTGAATTGGTCGTACTGACAACCCATGGTTCTGGGAAGCTTAGGGCCACAGGCATGTGGTCACCGATTACTCTTTCTGCTTCTGCGGTGTTCGATCTAATTGCAGACTGGAGTTCATCGGCCATGCTAAATAAATGTATTTTGTCAGTCATAGTAATTTTTATATCATCTGTTTTATGCCAAAAATCAATTTTTAGCTAAAATGAGTTTTACATATTTTTAAATAGGGTGTACAGCTACAGCCTAAATGGTAACAGAAAAAAAGTGATATACATAGGGCCTCCTTCACTTTTTTGAGCTTACATACTTTAATGGTTCAAACAGTGTAAAATTATTTCATAAAATCATTTACGAGTGCTATATGAAGTATTAAAAAAAATAGCACTCTTTATAATATTAGTCAACATTTAGTAATAGTTATTCGAATATTGTTTTGGAACGCGCTGTTTAGCGTCTGAGAAATACAATGCCGCCAGCTTAAATGTATTGAGTTTCGATAAATGACGAATAAGTAGAAAGTAACACAAAGCGGAAAGATGTTAGTTTTAGGCAGTTAAAAAGAGATGCGTATTGTCTTGTTCCCAATAAAGTCTACATAAAATAATTGAATTTGAATGAACTAAAAAAGTGAATGTTATAAAACTCACTCAAAAATAATCCTTTATTTACTTGAAATAACAAGGCAGAGCTGTCGCGTGAAGATTCAATTATTATATCTGGCTTACATTGCCGCGCATCTTAATTTATAAGCTTATCTTATCTAATGCTGACCCGCTAGTTTTTTAGATAGCACCTATTCACAGGAACGTTACGTTGTGTGTAATGATATCAGTTCAAGGAATAGGAAAAATAAAAATAGACTATAAAATATACAGGGGATATTACTCCTCCCTTCTTAAACAAGAGGCGTAAGGTTGGCAGAAGGTTGTGAAAAATAATTCACAAAAAGTTTTAAAGAAAATTGTATTCTTAGTCCCGGACTTAGGTTGTTTCGGCACTAAATTGTCAGTGGTCATTTTGCACTTTTAACTTAACTTATAAAAGTCAAAACAGTAATAATGTCGACTTTCAATAGTTTGTTGTTATTGCTGCTTATAAAACGTTGTTTTATTAGAGAAAAAACATAATTAATGCTGTAACTATTATGAACAACAGAACTATCAACCACCGACCAATGCTAAAAACACTAATGATGGAGATCCTGCTGCTAAAAGACGCAAAGGAATTAGAAGTTCGGATAAATATCAACGTAATGTTATAAAAAAACTCTAAGGTTGAAGAAAATTATATTATTAATATAGTATATTAAACCAAAATATACTAGCTAGGAATTTACAATACTATATGATAATACTATATAAATAATAATACTATACTACAAGGAATTTCACAGTTCAAATGCCAATTCAAAATGCATATAAGGACCCACTGCCAATATTACAAGCCGAAAAAGATAATTTGAAAACTTTGCTTAAATGGGTGGAGGACCCATTCAAACCCTTTTACGAAAATATTGAAAAAAATTAAAACAAAATCCAAGGAAGGCACAAAATAAGCTCTATTTTTATAATATTATATAAAAATAATTTGATAACAAAAAGTTTTTGAAGTTTCGTAAATATTTATAGTGCTTTTGTTTATGATAAATTCGTACTCTAGTGGTAAACTTTCGACCTCAAGCTACAGTATTACTCAAAATGTTCAGATATATTTACGTTTTTTTTTCTCCTGAAATCTCTCAAAAAGTGACTTAGGTTGTTTCTGAAATAAGCGATTCAACTCTTGCTGATGTTGTTCGCATAGCCCCATCAGTGATATTTAAACAAACAATTATTTATATCTGGATAAGCTTGTAATTTTTGTAAGGATTTTTGCTGTGGTTTCTTGGCTTTTAGGCCGTCAGATAACAGCTACAAACAGCAGAAATGACTAGGCTAATATCGGTTTAATGATAGCAGTGTATATCAACATCATGTAAGTCAGTATATAACAAAAAATTGTATAATCTAAGAATGCATCTTCGTGCAAAGTTACTGTAAGTCTAAACCCATTTGCTTTTTTGCGAAAAAAAAAACTAAAAGAACAAACTAAAGAAAAAACTATATTTTACTAATACGAGGCGCGTTCATAAACTAAGGGCCGTTTGCTTATATATAAATATTGGCGCTTCGAAGCACAGTTTTACTACTGCAGCGCCATCTACTGACTCATTGCGAAGCTACAGCGTCATTTGTTTTGATTCTGAAGTCGTATTGTTGTCCGTGAATGCAAAGAACAATGGCCGCGAAAATCGTTGATCCCGCCAACTGTGAAGTGCGTTCTGTGATTCGTTTCTTATGTGCAAAAGGATCGTCGGCTGCTGAAATTCATCGGGAGTTATGCCTGGTTTACGGACCTACAGTTATGAGTGAAGGAAAGGTTAGACAATGGTGCCGTGATTTTAAAAATGGCCGAACAAATGTCCATGACGAAGAGCGGAGTGGCAGGCCCAGTATCCAGACCGATGAAATCGTTTCACAAGTGGACCAAACACTGCGGTCTGATCGTCGATTGACGATTAGTGGCCTGGCTAACAAATTTCCTCAACTTGGACGCACTACTGTTTACAATATTGTCACAGAAAACCTCGCATACCACAAATTGTGTGCAAGGTGGGTACCAAAAATGCTCACCGACCACCACAAAGAGCAAAGAATGTCTAGTGGACGAAAGTTTTTGGCCCGTTATCAACAAGATGGAGATGATTTGTTTTCTCACATTGTTACTGGGGACGAGACGTGGGTATCCTACGCCAACCCAGAAAAAAAACTGCAATCGATGCAGTGGCGACACTCATCTTCACCAAAACCGAAAAAGTTTAAGCAAACTCAGTACACAAGTCGAAAATTGATGGCTACAGTTTTTTGGGACAAAGACGGTGTTCTTTTGGTTGATTTCATGGAACGTGGGACAACAATTACAGCTGACGTGTACTGCGAAACGCTCAAAAAATTGAGACATGCGTCATCTGGCATAATCCTCCTCCACGATAATGCGCGTCCTCACACTGCTGCCAAAACCAATAAGAAAATTCAAGATTTTCGTTGGGAACTTTTTGACCACCCACCGTACAGTCCCGACCTTGCACCTAGCGACTACTTCCTCTTCTTGCATTTTAAACAGTGGCTCGGTGGACAACGTTTTGAAAACGAAGAGGGACTCAAAAACGCCGTTGTCAACTGGTTCAACTCTCAGGCGGCAAGCTTCTATGCAGAGGGCTTAAAGAAGTTGGTGCAGCGGTACGAAAAATGCTTAGAAGTGAACGGCGATTATGTAGAGAAGTAAAGTAAAATTGTACCTAACTAAATATAACAATAAAATTTATTTCTTATGAGTACATTTTTTTCTGTGACCAAACGGCCCTTACTTTATGAACGCGCCTCGTAATATAAGATATCGTATATTGATTAACCAATAAAATAGGTATCTAACTAAACAATGCTTCAGTGGAAGACGCGCACCAAATACTGATCTCAAATTAAGGGCAAATTTTCGCTAGCTAACCGCAACATACTTGGTATGTATCGCTATCTCTTTAAATACACGCAAAGAATAGGGATCACAAGGATACCAGGTATGTTGTGGTAACCTCGCGATAATTTGCTTTAAATCAGATTACGGTTCTTATGTCCGACGTACGATTATAATATATATGTATTACATATGACAAATTATTACCTATTAAAATTAAACGGAAATATAAACATTATAATAAAATAACAAGCGATACGTAGTCGACGCCTATAAATAAAATCATGGCCACATCGATGAAGGCCACAGACACGGGCATCAAAGCTGATAGTCCAGTAAGAAAACCAAAGCAGAGCCCTTAAAAAAACGTATATTTTGTGTACCATCTAGGGAAAAGGGTTCGGTTGTGGGCACCCTTTTGTATTTGGCTCATAACTTTTGACCAGGTGCATATTATTCGGACACACGAGTATCTATGGAAAGCTAGAGATCTTAGCTAACTAACTACCTACTTAGCTAACTTGTACTACTGAAAACGATAGGAACGGCAAAAAAATGCAATTATCTGAAATCGACACGAATTTGGCGTAACATACAGGTATGTACAGGCGTAACATATGTAACCTGTATATGTATTGAAATTGAATATTTAATACATGTTTCGGTAATTTGTCACCCATGTTAGTTTAGATTTAAAAAAAGTTAAGAAATGATTATTCATTAAGATTATTAATTAGTAATTTTATTCAGTGTAACACTAAACAGAAGAAAATCTGTGTTTTCACTTGCACTCATTTGATAATCCGGATCAATAAAATAATTATCTTTATTCTCATCAGACTTATAGGAATTACTTACATGAGTAACAGAGGAAGAGTGTTCACTGTCCTCTTTTTCCCCATTTTTAAAATTAATTATATTTTTGTCTTCAGAGCTTCCAACATCTGCGAATTCAGTATTATTTTTTGATGAACTGAGGATCCATCAACAAGTTATTTTCAAATGTTTTTGATGGCATAACAAATGTCATGTTTTTATTTTCAAAAACAATGTTATCTAATACTTCAATACCCTTATTTTTCAATGAATAAGTAGTATCTGTCAGACAATAATTGTTTTCGAAGGGTGCTATTTAGGGCACTGAATATGTTATATTTCCATCTTCAAAAGTTTTTATGACTATTTCCTCAGATGTTCCTATATCTGTCTGTCATTTCAGTACTGCTGTTTTTTGTTAAATAAGTGTCCGTTGAAAAGTTGTTTTCTAAACATTTTCTTATCGGCACTAGTGATGTTTTGATTTCACTAGAGGACTCTTTCATTTCAAGTAACAACACTTTCGGTTAACGATTCCTTTGTGGCTGAAAGCTTATCATCACAAAATTTTTCATCATTATCAGAAGTATTTATCACAGAATCAACTGAATACAGACATTTTGGTTCACTACCTAAAAGCCAGTCTTCTACTATTTTAACTTAATTGGTATGTGTGTTATTTTCACTACGGCTTAATATTATTGCGTCTTACTGTGGACTTTTTTGGATTGGAATAATAGCGAATAATTATGGGGTAAATTTCTATATAACATACATGCTATAGTTCCTTACTTATATCATACATTCCGATATAAGGCCACAAGGCTTCTGAACTATAGACACCTGTTATTGAGGATTTTGGAAAGGGTATATAACATGCAGATGATGCATATGAGAGACTATGACATGATACAGTAGTAGGTACATAACATGTTCTTCTAACAAAAATATTTTTCAGAAACTCTCATAACACATTCATCCACTTGCCTCTTCAATTGTAATTTGTTGCGGCAGTATCCTTTAAGAAATGGTTTAATTTCTTTAAATCCGAAGCCAGAGGAAGCAATTCTGGCTTATTCCATTTTTGCGAATTCAAATTTGAAGCTGCCTGTGCCGAAACTTCATTAGCCCACTGAGATTCAATAAGAGTTTTTAAAGTCTTTAGCTCCTTCCTTCTCTCACTCGTGTTATGTTTGGAAAGTAAATCAAGATAGGCTAAATCACAGCACTTTTTTAGTAGTGTTCCAAAATTTAAAGCCACAGTCGGAGATTCATAAATATGTCTCAGAGTTGTATTGTCCTATTTTATTCACACCATTCACAAAAAAGTAGGTAGGGCGTAGGAAGTCTGTTAAATTTTTTATTTGACTGTCTTCTTTTAGAGAATAGCTAACTAATCTAGCTAGACGCCTCACGCTTTGTCTTACAAAATCCAAATTGCCTTTACTTCTTCGCCATTTCATGTACGAGTAAGCGTAACTACATATTAGGGTATCTTTCTTTGTAGTAAGAGTTATTTCATCAGCTCTCATTCTGGGAAACAATTCCTTCGTTAATAGACTGTCATGTTTAAAAATACGAGTGTTCCAGCTAGCATCGTTGTTTGCCCATTGCTTTGTGAAGCCTGTCTTTTACTACAATTACCGGAGTCCCGATTTTCGGCGCAAAGTTTTGTATGACGGTACAAACTATTTTCTTATAATAGCCCAGATAATGTGAACATGGAAGAAAGTCTTCTTTAACTGCAGCCTTATTTGTCATCGCCACTCTTTTAACAAGCATTATTTTAGTATTAATTCTATTTCTCAAAAAAATTCCTCTTTTTTTTAAGGCAACTAAAGCTTGCCGCCTTTTTTTAGATGATTTTGTTAATGACAGAATTTTCAGTACTTCAGTTTCACTTTTGTGCCAAGTAAAGATATGTCGGAAAAAATGCGATATATCTTTTTCTCAAAAGAAGCAGAAATCCTTTCTGTCAGTACAGTTGGATCTTGTTACTCTTTCAACAGTATCATCCTCTAAATTTAAAGTTTATTGATTTGTTTCTTGATGTGGCACTTCGATGTGATATTTATCTGAACTCTGATGAACTCATGTTGCTGGATTCCGGTACACAATCCAAATCTATTCTTTCTTGATGTGGCAGTTCTTCAATTTCAGTGAAAACTTGGTTGATATCGTAAGGATCATATGGAATGTGTTCAATAATAACATCAGGAACTGGTGTTTCAACCAGTGCTTTGTTGGATAACTGATGGGCAGGTGGAACCACAATTAGAATATGTTCATTTGTTGTGAATTTTTTCTTGCATAATTCGTGTTGAAATTAACATGCATTGAAAATCTTTCTGTTTGAAGTTGTGCAGAGTGTTGTATCCATGCTTTCTTGTGAACATTGCTTTACTGTTATATTAGAAAGTACAATAAGTTTCTGAGTTTTTTCATTGTTCGAAGTACTACATTCAGGAAATGGAAAACTTTTGTTGTTTGTACTTATGCCTGCGATATCGCCATATGTTAATTTTGTCGCGACATCGATGTCGTTAGTTGATGTTATTTCTGTGATCATTTTTTCTCTGGCTTGCGTTGCTTCGTTTTTATATTTCTTTGGAGGCAAGACAGTAGCTTGGGCTGCAGTCTTGTAGATATTAGTTATGACAGTACTACATCCCGTCTTCTTTGAATTTGGAGATTGAAGTATTCGTAGCTCCATATGTAGGTTGCTGTCTGTGAAATTTTGATATTCCATTTTGTCTGTTACTGATATTGCATTTTCTTGAAGTTTACTCGACAGCAAAAAAAGCAGTTGGTGTTACATCATCGGTGACATCAGTTAAAGGGCAGGTAGTTGCATCATTCTTAAGACCCGGAGACAGAGGCACTGAAGGATTATTATTGAGAGGGCTGTTTGTAATATTATTGTTCTGAGACTTTAACCCATTAAGGCCCTAACTAACGATAACACTAATGATTGAAACACCTGCTTTTTTGAAAACGTTTTTTTGTTTTTCAAAATGTATTGTTTAACAATAATTGTTTAAACAAATAAATATTTAAGTCGCAAAATTGAAAAAAAAAAATAAGGCCAATCGCTTCTAGAGGAAAATACAAGAAGAAAACGTAGAATATTTTTTATTGGAGGCTTAGTTTTTTTTGCAATAACGCTATAAACAATTGACATTCTATTTATCCGAAGAAAAGTGGCTTCTGCCCTTGCTTAGGCTATTGCGATTTTATGAAAACTAACTATTGGATCACCTGCTTTTTTGAAAAAAAAAAAGCAGGTGATCTAATAGTTAGTTTTCATCTAATCGCAATAGCCTAAGCATAGGCAGAAGCGACTCTTCCTCGGATGAACCGAATGTAAATTTTTTATAGCGTTATTGGAAAATAACTAAGCCTCCAATCAAAAATTTATTCTACGTTTTCTTCTTGTATTTTCCTCTAGAATCGATGGGCATTATTTTTTTTAACAATTTTGCGACTTAAATATTTATTTGTTTAAACAATTATTGATAAACAATAAATTTTGAAAAACAAAAAAATACGGGTATTTTTTTTCCAAAAAGCAGGTGTTTCAATCATTAGTTTTATCGTAACTCTGCTGGTTTAGCCATGAGCCTTAATGGGTTAATATATCTGGATCAACCTCCCATACCCAATTAGATACTGGGTCAAAATTATCCCGGTAAATTTTACTGTCGCATTGTTGTTCGGAAGAAATCATTTCACTGGAAGACTCAGCTAAAAAAAATGGAAATATATAGTAGTATAGCTGGGCGGTTCCTGCGACACTTCGATGGCATGTCCATCCGAGGAGACCATGGATAAGGGTGTTTCCGTGAAGAAATGTCAGCAGGGGTGCAGAAGAAGTGTCGTCAATGACCAGAGGGTGTAGAAGATATGTAGTAAGAGTAGTTGGTCAAAGACCAGAGGGTGTATAAGAAGTGTATGTCAATGACCAGAGGGTGTACGTGAGATGTACCTGTGGTGCAAGAAGTAAGAGTTTTTGGTCAAAGACCAGAGGGTGTAGAAGAAGTGTATGTCAATGACCAGAGGGTGTACCTGAGATGTACCTGTGGTGCAAGAATGTTTTGTCAATGACCAGAGGCTGTAGCTGAGATATACCTGTATTTTTGGTACAAGAAGTGGTGGTAGTAGCATTGAGTTACCTGTGATTGTGGGTAAAGTGGATGACCACTGTGTTAGCTGAGATTGGGAAAAAAAATAAAACAAAAATGAAGTATAATAATAGGTTTTATTTAATCAAGTGTATTTCATATAAATGTATGATATTACTATGAGGTGACGTTGTTCTTGTCTAGCTTATCTTTAACCTTGTTGGTATAAATACATGATTTTAACAGGTAATTTAGTTATTTATTACTTTGAATTATAAGAATAACATTATCAAAATGTTACCTCTTCATGAAAACACTGAAACTGGCATAAGAAAACAAGTATAAGAACTTTCTGATACTTTCTTGTTAATGTTATCTGAAGTAAGAAGTCATTACGATGAAGATAAAAAAAGAATTATTCATACCAGAGGAAAACATGTATAAAACAGGATATGAATTATGCGAAAAATTTTTGAATTTTGAAATAGATATTAAATGTTTAAATTATTAGATATTATATAAAGGTTTAAAAGACTGTAAATTGTGAATATATGTTCAAGTTTACGTCATACGTACCAAGTGATGATGAAGATGATGGGGAGGAGGAGGAAAAAAATGGATTTGATGAAGTAGATTAGTAAAATGATATAATTGTTATTATTTTAAATATGTTTTGTGAAAAATAACTGAATAAAAACATTAATAAATATTAATTCTTTATTTATTTTCTCTTTCCTCACACTCATGGATGCACGCATGTGGTGCGTATGGAATTAGTACGAGTAAAAATTAAAACACTGTTTTTAGCGAAATTGTATAAAATGACAAATATTTCACGATAGTCAGCATCCACCACAACTCCAATGCAGATTGCTCCTTTGAGGGCCAAGGAACTTCTCTCGTTAATTCGCACGTAAAATCCAGGTATCAATGCGCATATTTTTAGATTTGTACCAACTTTGACACTACTATGGTAGGTATAATAATCATCTCGGTAGCACTAACGTCCAATCCAGCTGCTCCCATAGTCTTCTTCCTCAACTGGGCCCTTGGACGGCCCTTGTCGAAAGCGGTGTATGCAACATACGCAAAGTCCAATCGGTCTTGGCAAAAGGCATTGTCTTCTACAACTTCACTCATTGTAGACAATTTTACTCGTTGACACAGACTATGATATGATTACTTGGTCTGTAAAACCTGTGCAGCTTTATAAATCCATCGTCGGCATAGATAAGCAAGGCAAAATACGTGTGGTATAGCGCAGCATGCAAAAATGGTGTCGTGTGCAAAATAAATATCCTGATTCATAATTGCATGTATGCAAAATGTTTTTATGTTTTGCAAAAAATAATGCGTTAATTTTGCTGTGTAAGATAAATATAAAATGCATTTTTTTTAATTTTATTTCAAATAAATAGGGGTTGCTAAAAATATTAATATTAATTTGGTGTGATTAGTAATTCTATCAACGTGTATCCTATTTATATTACTCTTCTTCTCAACATTTTTGGTGATAGTTCTTTATCGATAAGAACCGACATTGTATCTGTACAAAATTATACTTTTCCGTTGGAGAATGGAACGTTCATGTTATACGAAAGAACAGAGTATGAAGTATATTTAAGGGAGTACCCGACATTTTATTATGATGGAGAAAAAATTCCATTAAAAACATATATTCAAGACTGGAGTAACAGAACTGTGGGTTATGTAATAGATGAGGATTTGAACTACTATCCTATTACACCCAGGAACTCGGAAATGTACTAACTTATTTTTCAGTAACCGATTTTAAATGGGATGTGCCAGTTGCACAAGAACTCGAAAAGTTTTGTTTTATATATGTTTAATTTTGTATATTACTGACAGACAGCAATATGGATAGAAATAGAATTAGTCAAATGGACATTCCCCATGTGAATTTTAGAGTTAGTACAAATCATGGATCGTGTAGGAAAATGCGAGTTCTGAAATGTTTAGATTATGGCCACATCACACAGTCCATTTACAATGGTGTTTTTTTGCAAAGCTGTGATATGATAACTTTTGAAAATTTTAACATAACCGAAGTATAGTAGGGCATTCTGGAGAATAAACAAAATGATTCCTCACACATGTACTGTTATCGATTTAGATCATTGTATGTAATATTTTGAGTATAAATAAATAAAAATGCATTTAAAATATTTATATTGTTTTATTTTATGTAATAGTACTGCTACAACACGTTATCATTAGAAATCCAACTATTATGTTTATTATCTAAACCTAGCCATTTTACATAGACCTTATCTTTAGATCGTTTCAAAATTTTCTCAACTAAATAAACATCAGGATATTTAACTTTTTGTAATTGTTCTTGATATAACCCCCCTCGTATATCTTGATTATTTTCATCTTTTAACCCTTTGACGCCGGATTTTTTTTTTCATATGTGTGAATTTCTTTGGTAAAATATTATAGTTTGGAGCTTTTTCAAAGTACATTAATTTTTTTTTTGGTTTGTTTATTACACAAAGTTTTACAATGAGGTTTCACAGTGAAACCGCTAGGCACTAAAATAAAATTTCTGTTGTTGTTGTAGTTAATTCTGTATGAAATAAAATTAAACTCATCTTCTTTAGTCGTTTTTCTTTTAAACAAACATTTTACTTCATTTCTTGTGATATTCTAGGTAACAGTCTTTCTTATCGCTCAGACATAAGCCAATGCCACATCTGAAAAGTAATGAACAAAACTTATCACGTTTTGTGTCAACGTTAAGATACCTTGTATATTTACCTAGAACACATCCCCCTTGTTCTATGGGGTAACGCCGTAGTGCTACAATGAGCACATCTTCTTGATGTTCCGTGGACAGGCATGTGAGCACAGGAGTCATATCTAATTTCTGGGGGCACTGTTGTTTTGAAGGTGTTCAGAATAGGAGAAAGTCTTCCTCTTTTTTAGAATATTTTCGTCAGCTCCGATTAGTCCCAAGCATACTGCAATTTTGAAATGTTATAATGTTATAGTTTTTCCCCAACTCAGAAGCATTTGACCTATGCTTGAAGATTATATATGAATTTACAAGAGCCATGTCAAGTAGATACCAAAATATTTGGTGATACCACTTCTTTGATTTTCTGTCCAATTCATATATGGATTTTAACATGTCTAACTTATCAACATAGCCCATATTTTTGTTATATTCTGCCACCAAAAGGGGACTAGAAATAGGACATGTAAGATATTATTTTTTACAAGTTTGGTGCATTATTATCTTTTCGTGATATGGTAGTGGCTGATGGACACTATTTTTAAAAAGTAAAGTATTTTTTAAAGTAAAGCAACACCTTAGAAATATTTTATTTCAGTTCAATATAAACATTTTACACTGAAACAAGAAAATACAACTGAACCTTATATTTATTTAGTAGTTAATGGGATAGCCTCGATTGGCGATGACTTTGGCACACCTTCTGGGCAAAGACGATATTAAGTTCGTAATAACAGAAGCTGGCATAGTGGACCATACTTCTTGTATGTTATCCATTAAAGCTTGTTTATTAGGATACGTTAGTGTTCTTATTCTTCTCTCGATCTCTTCCCAAAGGTTTTCTATTGGGTTGAGGTCGACAGATTGTGATGGCCACTCTAAAACTGTAATACGTTTGTCGTGAAACCAATCTCTTACCAAATGAGATGTGTGTTTTGGATCATTGTCCTGTTGAAACACGAACTGTAATGGCATATTCCATTCTGCATATGGCAGCATTACAATTTGAAGAATATCTATGTATACTAAACGGTCCATTATTCCTTCAATGAAATGGATAGGACCCACACCAGACATCGAAAAACAACCCCAAAGAGTGACGTTTCCTTTTCCATGCTTCACTGTAGTCGTAGTGTATTCTGGGTTGAATCTCTGATTCACTGGACGTCAAATACGCCTCATTCCATCTTTTCATGAATTGAAAATATTGTATCTCGTTTCATCGCTCAACAAGACTTTCCGCCAGTCATTTCTAGTCCAGTTCAAGTGTGCACGAGCGAATGCTAGCCGGGCCGCTCTATTTCTAGCCGAAATCAGAAGCTTTTTGGCAGGTCTTCTACTAAATAGTTTGGCTTCTACCAACCTTCTTTTTGAACACAAGTGCTTCTTTCGCTACAGGATTACAGTCAGTTTCAAATGTCACTCCGAAATCTACAAATCCATAATATTTTGTTCAGTCCCACTCGACATGCTGACGAATTGCCATTTCATCTACTACTAGACTGCATAATAATTTGTACTCGGTAGTTTCCGCTTTAGTTTTTAATAAGTCAAAAACATCTGTGGTAAATCCTGCTTCTCCATTTATATTTTTATACCATCTCGTAATAGTTTTTGGATGAGGAAGAGCACATTGAACGTTCTTCTTACAAAATTATATGCCTTAACAGAGTAATAATGGAGCGTTCATGAAAAAGCTTTGAGCTTATCACCATTTTTATGTTTCTGATACATCTATCTATGTAAAAATTCCTCATTGGGACCTATTGTGTTTAAAGTTTCCAATGTTTCATTAGTTACTTTTCCGTTTAAAGATTTTATCACATCAGCAAGTCTCGCTGCTCTATTTTTAAAATGGCGAAGACTCGTCCTAAGCCTTTTAATTGTTCTACGCGCTGTAGTCAGCTGCGTCTTTAGTTTTCGCTTCCGAGGTGTGAGAACCTATAAACACATAAACCAAAATGAATCATATGTAAAGAAATATGCTATTGTGCTATGAAGTTTTAATCAAAATTAATTAAAAAACATGTTTTTCTGAAATTTATTGTTGTATGATTGTTTTTCTTACGTACTGTTTCAAATCTCAAAATATTTGAAATAAACTTTAGTAGTACTTAAAGTAGTAATAAACTTTAAATAAGTGTAAAGTGATAATTGGGTTAACTTTTTTTATGCACCTCCTCTTTATTATATATATTCTTATAAATTAATAATGGCGTATATAACAATACTTTACAAATAAGTATATACTAAAACAACATAAGTATATGAAATACAATGTTCAGAGCTGTTTTACCAAACTATGTTCTTGAACAGATCTTGGAGGTGTTTTCTGTTCCACAAAACCTATACTTGTACATGGTCTTTGTGGCAAATCCACATTGCCCTTTTCCTCGTAAAATCCTGTACTTGTTGATGGTCTACAATTATAATCCTTCAAAGGCATACTGGTAGTTGCTGGCAGGTACTCTACCATAACCGAAGTTGTTTCGTAGAATACATCCCCACAAAGGTATAGTTTCAACGTGTTTCAGAAGGCGCAGAGCAAACTTTGGGCAATGTCTAGGGTTGATGTCAGTGCCTTCTTCATTCTCTATTATCGCACGTACTTTTGACTCCATCGATGAAATCCAGCTTTTTGATGTGTGATTTCTGTCATCTAAGTCGTCTTCAATTTCTTTTTCTTCATCTGAGAGAGAATTGGATGATTCTTTTTCTGCTGTAGTGATTAATTCCTGAACTGTTTTTGATTGGGTAGTTTCTGTATCTGTCAAATTCTGAATAAATGTCACTGTTTCGCAAAGGGATGCAAGGAAAAGAGCTTTTATGATTTTCTGTGCATCCATTTTATCGGTGCACATGATTAATTGTCCGATTCCGAACATGTAAAAACTTTTTACACGTTTCGAAACGTTTAGACTTGAAGAAGGTCGACCAATTTTTCATATAATGAGCCACATCGATTCTTATATAACTCTTAGGGATATGGCCAGACAAACACGCTTCCGCATAAGCAATTACTGTTTCATAGTCAGTGAAGGCCCAGCAACAGGCATTCGGCAGAGCCTTCGACGAATCACACACCTGTTAACAATAAAATAAATAAAAACATTTACTAAAGAACCCTTACAAATTTTTAAACGTACGCACATGGCAAAATACAACAATAGCAGAAGACTGTAATTTCATCGAACTTTAAGGGAGATCTTTCTGATTTTAAATACAAAAAAATGATCATACTTTCGCAATTTTTTTATATGTAGTATGTAAATATTATATAGTTAATATTTTTTGAAAACTTTTTGATTAAAGAATTAAAAAAGCCCTCAAGAAAGACCTGATTTTTTGTAACCCCCCTCTTTTTGTTTTCAAAATTTTTTTGTTAACAGCATATCATTTTGTAGAACTTATCATGGGCTTTAATTTCGCGAGATATTGTGCACTGGAATGTAAAAATAGCTTTAGTCATTTTTCGAATAACAGTTAAAAAATTCTATACTTATGAAAATTCTATAAATGAAAACTACAATAAATCATGTCCAAAAACCGATTTCAAAAATATGTACTACATTCGCCAAAAAAATTGCAAATGTACAATGAATTTTTCGCATTAAAAAATGGAAAGGTCCATTTCGTTTCTCTGATTAGTAATTAAATCACTTCACGTAGCAAACGTATAAGTTACGTGTGTATCGACTTCATTGAAAAAAATTCTTTATAACATTAATGCTCAATTCCAGATCGATTCAAGCTCGATTCCGGGTCAAATTAAGACTGTAATGAGGCCGAATTGACACAAAATCAACACTGTATCGGGACTAATTCGTGGCCGAATAAAAGCCGAATAAAGCTTGAGTAATCGATGCCAACTCGCGATGAAACAAAAGACGTAACAAATTTATTTCAAGAAAAAGTTCTATGAAAATTTAAAAAAAATATGTTACAACATTTTTAAATCCAAATCGAAGCCGAATCAAGGGAAAAAAAGTTGTTTCAAGGCTGTGTACTTCCGGCGATTAACGTATGTCCTAAAAGTTTTGGCACAAAATTCATGAACTTAAATCTTAACAATAATGAAATAGTATCTTCGTATAAGTATAAGTCGCATTTGGTTGTTTACTTTGTTGACTGTCAGTCGAGGGTTAATTATTTTGAAGTTTATGCTTTCAAATGTCGTATATATTATAAATAAGAAAGAGTATCTACAACTTAGTTGGGCGGGTACCCAAAGCTGAAATATTTCGAATATTCGAGAATGAAAATATTTCTCGCAGAACCATTTATCGAACAATAGCCTCTTATTAAACAAAATTTTTAAATTGTTTTAAAATGGTTTTAGAAAGTAAACTAAACTACTAGCCTCTATTTATTTGGTAAGTAAATCTTTATAAAATTTCTTGGCTTCTGCATTGTCCTGTAAAAACAGGATCATACTGCGAAGATTTTCCTTTTTCTCAGCTGATATTGAATTTAAACTAAAAATGACTCTCAACTCAGATTTCCTTACAGATTCCAATTGTTTGGCCTTTTTTTCCAGGCCTCCATTGTAGGTCTCCATAAAGGTGTCCCTTATTTGCACCACTGTTCGGTTACTAGACTCTACTTTGATCAATGAAGATAATTTGATATTTAATTTTGTTGTATTAATAAGAGAATCACAAGCGGACTGTATGTTTAAGAAGTTTTCTGGCTCCATAGAAACAACACCAAATTCCAGTCCAATCAGGTACCAATGTTCTTGTTACCTTCTTCCTCTTCTCAATATGAGCGAAATCGCGATCGCATGGAAGGAAATTATGAGAAATTTCTGCTCCACGCTTTCAAATAATCCAACAAGTACCATGAAGATTAAAAGAAAAATCATCATTCGGTTTTTATTTTGGCCTGTGCAGTTGTCACACCAAATGCATAGGTTTTTCTTCCTTGTGATGCCTGAATTAATTACTTTTAATAAACATGAAACGATTTCGGTTCCTCCTCTGCTGGCAATACCCTCATGCCAGATGCACATGTAGGCACTGCTTGTGTCTCCCACATGCACACACAAGTTGTAACAGAATAGTTACCTCATGTAGAACATGTCGCTGTAGATCAATAAAAATAGTGCAAGTTTCTGAGTTCATCTACTGAGATACAGTATGATCATGTTTCATGTAAGACAAAGCACTTTCTACCTTCCTGTGGTGAAGTTCCAACTTCATCTTTGCTCCATTTTCACCTGATTTTACTTTGCAAAATAATAAATCACACGTCTTACATGTGTCTTGTCTGGGATGTTTAAATGATGCGGCGAGGAAAATCTTACTTAAATATTTTTCTCTAATGCTTACTAGAAATATTTGTATTTTGGTATTTCTGAATAAATGCCCTGTATAATCTATTAATATTTAGGTCATGTCTATTTATTTATTAATGGCCAGGCGAATGACAACACAAACGTCAAACTGTGGCGAATGACAAAACATACGGTCTGTGGTGACTCGATTCACCGTTGGCACTTACCACATCTTCAAAGAAAATTACTCTGGAGCAAAATAAACGCATTCAACTTACAACCTATTAATATACAAATACGTGTTTTACAAAATTTGGCACTTACCCCCTCTGGAACGACAACGCCACAATTGTGTTGATGCGTATGTTAGATATGGTGTTTTGGGGTAATGCATTTTTGGTTTGGTAGATCTTGCGTTTATTGAATTTTTGTACATTTGGAATTGTTCCTCTTTTAATACGAAATTTAATACATCTGTTAATGTCTTTGATGCGTATCATTAGTTGATAATGCGGGGGTAGATTCCTAACGTAAGTGTCTTTGGCTAGTTTTAGATAGATTGTGTTTTTAATTATTTTGTGTTCGGTAGATTCAGGTGAGTATTGTAACTTGGAAGTGAGAAGTGATAGATGTTGTGATATCTTTTGGCTGAATGATAAAAGTGTATCCTCGTGTGGGTTATAGGTCATGTGCATGAGGTCTTGTTGCAATGTCGGTAAGTCGCGTGGGTCTCCGTATGTTTTAAGCAAATGAGTTCGAATCGCGGGCCACGTTGTTAATTCAACTTCCGTTGATACGCTTACACGGGCAGCACCGTATAATTTAGTTTTTATTGTTCTAATTAGGTAGCCATTCCTATTTGGGTTGACTGGTGTTGAATATCGTCGTTGTCATTCCGAAACCTCGTATCTCAAAAACCCTTACTTTGCAGGAGAAGCAAAAAACATATTTATTCTGATTCAAATCAGAATTATAAAGTGTTGGTTTAGTAATACTCTTTAACCCTACAGTTGTCGCGTGAGATATTTACGATATTATAGTCGCGTCGGTCTCAGAGACCGAGTCTCAGATTTTTTAATATAAGCACTATTTTAATATTTAACGTCGATTTTTCAATTCAAGCTCTTTAGACAAAAAAATTACATCGCTTAAATATAGCAAACACTGATTAAAAAACTATTTTAAGAAAATATTTTATTTTAATATACATTGCTGAATAATCTACATAAATAGTTACAACTAGCTATTAAAACAAACTTAAAAAATATTAAAAAATTGCAGAATATAAGGGATATTCAAAATCGAATATTCAAATAGTGAAAATAAGAAAATCTTAGTATTTTGACACCTTACATTCATTGCATAGGCCCAATAAATGTTCCAAACATAAGAAAGTACCGCAGTGTTCACAGCTATATTTTGTCTTTCGGTTCCTTTTAGAATCACAAATGCGGCATCTTCCAATTTGTCCCCTTTCAACAGGAGGTTCATTTATTCCCTGATTTGTTATTTCTTTCAGCCTTAATCGCATAGGTCGTGGAATGTACGAATCATTTGATCTTTTCCGTATATGAGGTGAAAAAAGTTCGTACGACAAAGTGTGGAGAAAGTATCTTCTTGCCAAAGATCCGCCTTGTATATTGTTACTAGTGTGAATAACATGCGCATTAATGGCGGCAATATTCATCATCCCATAAAAAATTACAAGTGGCCACCTTCGCGTACCACGAGCACAATTATAATTCGCCACTAGTTTGTCAACCATATCAACTCCACTCTTTGTGCTGTTGTAATCCGTAATCATTAACGATTTGAACTGATCGCCTGTACTTGGGTCTAACTCGTCACTGTGGTGCATTGTGGACATCAACAATACATTTTTTTTTGCTTTGGGAAAATACGACACTAGTGTGCATTCATTATGAAATGCAAACATACTTGACTTCGGTGGTCTCGTTTCAGGAGAAGAAAACTCTATCGGTAGTTCTCGTTTATTTTTACGAATAGTGCCTACGGCTGTCAACTTATAAGTGTATAGAAGCCTGAAAAGTGGAACGCTAGTAAACCAATTATCCATGGTTATATTTCTCTTACTGCCCTGTATGTATCGGGAAAGTCTCATAACCACATCTTGACCACTGTTTGATACCCTGTATGGGCCTTCTGGCTGAAGACCCACATATATTTCCATATTACTTGTGTAATACATCCGAGCATCACACATTGCTAAAACTTTTATCCCATATTTATTGGGTTTGGACGGGATATATTGCCGAAAGGAGCAATGTCCTCTAAATCCTAGAAGCATCTCGTCAATAGTTACGTATTCAGAATGGTGGTACCCTTGTCGACACTTTTCAATAAACAAATCAAAAATTTCACGAATCGGAGCTAATTTATCTATTTTTACACGGTCTTGTCGGGTTGTCTTGTCATCAAAACGAATAACTCTCATCAGAAATCTGAATCTTCTAAGGGACATCACTAAACGAAAAATTTCAATTCCTGAGCCGTCAGCTTTCCACAAATCATCCAAATTAAGATGACTTGCACGATATTTTCCCGCCAAATATAATAAACCTAATAGGGCATATATTTCTTCTGAATCCGTAAAATTTGCATCCCTGTCTCGTGAGAAGCTTGCCTGCACAGTCTCAATCATTTTATTGGTGTATACAACAATAATATTAATGATTTCATCGCAAAAGAAAAATTTCCAAATTTCTAATGGACTTTTGAAGTTTTTGGTAAGTCTACTGGGCCCAGGTAAAACTTTAACAATATTTTCGGATCTCGTTTTGGTGGTTCTAGGCATTGGAGATATTTTTTTCCATCTGGTTTGCTTATCTTTACCCACAAAAGTTAAACTATTCCTGGATGCTGTTGCGATATCTTCTTCGCTTGATTCCCTGGACGGGGAGTCATCTTGTTCATGGTTTAGTTGGCCTTCTTCGCCTTGCTCAAGATTTGGTTCTTCATCTAAGTCTGAATCAGCGTCAAGGTATTCCTCGTCGGTATCGACGGTCTCCATCAAATGCTGCAGGAGTCTTTGTTCCTTTTCGTAAGAATATTGATTCATCTGCAATTTAATTCATTTGTAATTCTAATAATCTAACAATAGCTCATTTTTTTAAATGGAATAGGTAAAATGTAAAATCGTTTTTGTGGAGACAATGACATTTACAATCCACCTGACTATGTATAGAATAACTTTATGAGCTTATCTAATAGATAGTTACTATTGTAAATATCATAGCAATTGAAAAAAAAACGTTTTCTAATAATTCACATATTCCATTAATTAAAAACTGCTAATGCTAAATAAACAAATACAAACATATACGTATTATACAATAATTACTATTTTTTAACGGCAATAACTTACCTTGTTTTATTTTTGATGGTATATCAAAAGTGAAATTAAACGGTCGCGTCGGTGTGTGAGACCGAAATCGGCTACAAGTTGAGCAAACTACACAGCACGAATGTCGCACACTTACTGAAGAAGGATCGTCACTAGTCGCAGGCATTCTTAGGTTGGCGCCAACGCACTGTCAAGTTTGAACATTTTAGCGGGAAAACGATATTCTGTCGGTCTGTGAGACCGTACGCGACTACTGTAGGGTTAAGAATTATGCAATATTAGGTTCTACACAAGGTGAAAGATAAAATTTGACAAAAAAAATGATTTGCGATTTTTTTTTAAAAAAAAAAAACGAGATACGAGTTTTCTCCCCGAGCACTCTTAACTTTCTTATTCAGATACGAGGTTAGCGCAAAAGATAAATATTAATATTTTTCCACATTTAAATCATTTATTTAACGTAAAGTGTAAGCACAAAAAAAAAACAGTAAATAATATACAGCCTAAGAAAGTACCCACTAAAGAAAATGACGATTTTATTTCTTTTTTTGTTATAACAAGCGTGTTTATTCTTGGATAATTTATTATTAATCATGACGAAGAGAGTCGTAAAATCCATGATAATCTGAATGAATGACAGACTTCAGTGATTGTAGGTGATTAAACTTGTCTGCTGTAATTGATAAAGAACTTCCATAGAGTTTCTGCACATTTCCAGTTGGTCTTGAATATCTCTGTGGCAAAGGAACCCAAGGCTGATCAATGTCGAGTTTGTATTGTATAGTAGACTCGTTTGAGTACTTTAAAGCCCTGACATCGGTTACGCAAGGATCGCCAGCCTTTTTCCCAGGCCTAATGGAGTTATAACACTTGATGCTAGTGTAGTCATTAAAAAATTCGTGGTTCACATATTTAACCTTATAAGGACCTGCTTTCGAAATTGACCTTGCATGTTCGATTACTTGAATGTAGTTTGATGGGGAAAATATTTCTCTATTTTTCTTTTTCCTTTCAATGGTAGAGTGTACACTGTCGCACTCCATTTGGGAGTGGCCTTTAACTAGGTATTTTTGTTCTACCGTCACATTATTGGCAACACAATAGTGGAGTAAAGCATTAGCCAGTGTTGCACTTCTATTCTGTGCACCGCAACCATCGCTAAAAAAAATTTTGTTTTATGTTTGTCCTCATCGTTAATCTCATTTTCCAGGAAATCAATAATACATGTAGCAAAGCAGTTGCTTTCCATTCCTCCTTCACCCTCATGCCATACATAACAAACAACCTTATCATTTGCTAAATTGTATAAGGTGAAGTTATGGCATGCAAGCTTTTGTTTAAAATACAACATGCCAGCTGGTAAGTATGGTACCAACTGAACAGCTTGAACATCCATTGTAAAAAGCACAAATTTTTCCATTAATTGCATCGGCTTTATCTTTTTGTTTTTCTTCTCTTGCCCTATTTTTTGCTCGAATGTGTGCTTGGTACTGTTCCTCTTCTACATTTCCCAGTTTATAACTAAAGCAAAGGTCGCATTGATCTTTTCGCGGTTGACAAATATCTATATTTAGATTTTTCATTTCGTTAATGAAAACATTTCTACATGCGGCAGTTCCTGCAGAATATTCTTTCTTGTATACTTCGTATACTTCTTGATAGCTCCTAAAAACCTGGTTCCAAGTAAAGTTTATTCGTAGACGAGCGACAGTAATGTGACGGTAATTTCGGGAGCTTGCTAAAGAAATCTATAATTGCATGTCTTTTGTTTTCAGATGCTTGTCTCTTTTGCGTTGGATATTCTTGGGTGGTAGTTGCTACATCGGATGTGCTGTTTTTAGTCCAATTCAGAACCGACCACTCACCCAATCCTAATGTTCCTAAAAACATTTTTTTGCAAACGGGCACAATTTTGTTTTCTACTTTCAAATTATAAAATAAGGAAATTCCTCTCCTCGATTTTTCCATATTTTCAGGAATTTTCAAAGTTATTTTATTCACTAAAGCAACTACAAAAGTTTTCCGTTGTTTCCAGTCCATTTTACTCCAAAAATGTTGAAATAAATCTATTCTTTGTTCATCTGTAATAGCATTACATTGACGTTTATATTTTGAACATTTTTTGGAAGTACATCTCGGCTGTAGTTGGCGGGGTTGCCTTTCTACTATTCTTCTTCCTTTGTTTTTTTTCAATTTTTATGCATAAGTTGAGATCTCCTTTTCCTTTCTTTGCACGTTTTCTTCGGGAGGGCCTTCATTTGCATATTCTTCCGTGTCTTCCAATTCTGCTACATTTTCTTCCACTTCTGTTTCAGAATCACTCTGATCTGATGGTTTGTATTCTGATCCAGAGTCTTGAAAAGGTTCATTTCCTATTTCAGTTTCCTCGCCTACTTCAAAGTTTACTTCATTTTGAACCTCCTCCTCCTGTACTATATTTTTTTCTCTCCTCTAGTGTATCTTCTTTCTGTACAATATTTTCTTCTTCTTTCTGGCTTTTGTTTACGTCCTTATCTTGTATGTTCTTTTCACCCCCTCGTTCCATTTCATTTTCTTCCTCTTTGTCTTCTAACTTGTTTTTTTTATCTCTTATTGTATTTTTTACTTCATCCCGTACTGTATTTTGATTTTTGTCCTGCATTTTATTCTTTTCCGCCTCTAGTATTTCCTTTGCTTTTTCTCTCTGCATTTTATTACCTTCTTTTTCCTTATTATTTAACATCGCCATTATTTTATCTGCTCGTGTCTGACTCCTACGTGAGTTCTAGAAATAATAATTTTTATTTAAATGTTAAGATTTGTAATGTGTACATGTATATGAATTATAAAATGTGTATGTAAATAAACATTAAAACATAAAATGAATAAAATTAACATTGTATATAACTCGTATCTAAAATGTGTGACGGACGGTAGATAGTTTGTTAAATTCTGTAACCTCGTATCTTAGAAAAATACTTGAAAAGCGCAAAAATTATACGAAGAAAAACTATCTTAGTAACAAAGTAGTAATTAAATGTCTATATTGAAGTGTTCATGTAGTAAATTTTAGTGTGATCAAGTATAATAATTATTTAGATTAAATCATAACCTCACTTAACAGCATTAACTTTAAATCCGACTCCGATTTTATGAATCAATATGTTAATAAAATAATAAAACTCATTCTACTTACCGTACTGAATGTTGTAATACAGGCACTGCTTAAAAAAACTGGTAATAACAGCGTTCCTCTGACAAATAACACAAAAAAATACACTACGAAACGATTCTCCAGCTGCAAATAGTCATATGAGGGTCTAGAAGTTGACAGTTTAAAAGATTGTGATACGAGGTTCAGATTTATGAACACCGCGCGCTAATTGGCCTTGATATCGTCATACGAGTTAAAAGAACATGTGTATTGAGCCAAGTTGTGCAGCCTAAACCGCCTAACAAAAATTGGTCAATTTTTGAGATACAAGGTTTCGGAATGACAACGACGATATGTATTATATAATTCGTCACATGCTTCGACGAAATCATTAAGTAGTGTAAAATCGTCATCAAAATACGGAATTGTATCAATGAACATTTTGATTTGTTGAATTTGATTATTTTCGTTAGCCATGGTTGCTTCGATATTCGAAATTTCGGATATTAAATTGTTCATATAAGAAATTCACTTATTTCAGAAGTGTTTTTAGATAACAAGAATTGTATCCAATGATTTGTTATATTCTTATTGTTACTGGGTGAATTAAATACAGTTAATTCTACCCGTGAAAACTAAGTGATAAACAGTCACGGTTTTCAAGGTGATGAGTAAAGTGATATGCAGCCAATTTACTATCGTTAAGGCAACGGTTTTGAATAATTCAAAATTTCGTTAAACAGACAAAAGGTGACCTAAATACCAAGCTAAACGGGGAATTTGTGGTAGGAAGTGTAAAGGACGCTGTTGTAATGGTGCTTACCAAAGCGTTGTCTTTGATGAGTCCGCAATTTTCTTCGACGGGTCACACACTGACTTAACGTTTGGTAGTTGGAATCGATAGGGTATGTTGCGTGCGTTTTCCCTTACTCAGTTCGGGGAAAATGGCCAACACCTGATTCCAATATATGATCGTGAATTAAGGATTAAAATCCAACTGATCTTGTATACGATCGATTCGTATTTTCAAGACGTTTCACGATCCTACCGACTGCGTCAATTATACGATTGTTGGTTTTAACAGACCTTTATTATCACTACTACAAAGGGGTAGACGTGGTAGAGTCTTCACTTGACAAAGACTGGCTTAAACAAATATTAGATTTCCTTTTATAGGAATCGTTATCATTCTTATCATTTTATGGTTAGTTAAAAAGTAGGCGTATAACAATAATATTATTATGTAATTAATACTAGGGTAATTAATTAATTAGTAATTAATACTATTAGTACTTATTATGTACTAATACTAACTAATGCATTCGTTATAGTCGACCACGGCTTTGGGCTTTTCTATATCCACTCCTCGCTGGCGGACTGTCTTTTTGTCGTCTGCATGTTTGGTTTGGTTGTCAGCATTATAATATTTCTTGTATCCTTCCATTTCATCATTACTATACCACTGTTACTTTCCCGCTCAACTATTTCATGTCTTTTTAGTTTCTTAATTATGACTTCAGTGCAGTTTAATTTTCTATTAGATCTCACAGTACCCACAGTTTTTCGTTTCAAGAGTTCCTTAGCAAGGTGAACGCTCGTGTAATAATTATCAGTATATAGAGTTCGACTTTTGTCTAGTAAATTTTCCATTAGCGAGAAAACAACATTGAAAGATGCGTTTCCTACAGATCCGGTATCCTTTCCACAGTATACTTTCATATTGAATGTGTAGCCATTTTCTATGCATAGTTTATACAATTTTATCCCAAATGTATGTCTTTTATTTTTTATATATTGTCTAAATTTCAGCCTACCTCGAAATGATACCATAGTTTCGTCTATGCATACATTTGGAATGACTACTTCCTGAAATCTTTGAAGAAGCTTTTCCAAAAGTGGTCTCAACTTATACAGCCTATCGATTTCACCACCTTGATCTTGAATATGTTCATTATTATTGAAATGCCACATCGATAAGAGTTGTTCGAATCTATTTCTAGTCATTACCTTACCTTTATTGTTTTGAAAAATAAAATGTTTGCTCCAGTAGTCTCTTATCTGCGGAGCTTTCATAAGCGCCCCATCCATATGTGTATGCCAAAAAATTTTTCAATTTCTCTTTCATTCGTAGGAAGCCAAGATTTTGATTTCAATTTCTGGGATGGGGCTTTCATACTGAGTTTTTGTTGCGCATACACATTCGTTAGCTGAGAGTACCACAATAAAAATAACATTGGTTTCAGAAATTTTATTGTTCTTAAAGAAGTCCAAAAGTTGTTCACAGTCACTTACACCATAATTGCCATGCTTTGGAGGAGAAAAAAAAAAGTGCGAGATTGCAATTAACCTTAAAGCACATTTGAATTCTTTAGCATCAGGAAGAGGATTTCTAGACCGCACATTAGAAAACAAATTTTCTAACGCATCTTGTGTTAGCCTGCCAAACATAATATATTTAAAATTTTCATTGCTGATGTAATGTTCTTGTAAATCTAAAGCAGTTTTGGTAGCCAAAATAATACCAGTTTGGAAAGGTTTCCATCGCCTGCTTGTACTCACAAATACGTTTTCAGTTATGTAAATAATTTCTTTCAGAAACACAGTAGTCTCCTCATATATTTGAGACTGATTTGGACTTAATGCTAATTTTTGTGACCTACAATTCATTATAGAAAACCACTTTTCATACATTTCAAAAAACCAAGCAGTTGTGTAGTGACTTCTCTCTAGTTTGTTTTGACCTATATAAAATTTAATAACTGCCGAAACATCACAATTTATTAAAGCTATTGCCAAGCCAACATTCATTTTATCATAATGATTTGGTTTTAGAACATATGGTGATTTCAATAGGTCCGAGATATCTTATTTATTTATAAATTGATTTACATATACAAAACTATGCTTAAACTTATACATTATCACTATCTGACTCATTCGTAGCGTCACTGTTTTCAGAGGAATCAGTGCCGCCGTTTTCCGTATCCGTATCAAGTTCCTGTACAATTAATATGCAAGCTTGACGATTGAGTTTCTTTTTTTTTGTTTTGGTAACTTTCTAACGCTTGAAATGTACGGAACTGAATTTAACAAAAGGCGACAAAATACATCCTGCTAACTACATAAGTTTCTGTTACTTTTTCGCGAAATTTTTCCTGGCGATATCTTTTTATCAACTTATTACAACATTATTGGGCTTCTTCGGAGATTTGTCCAATAGGCAGCAATGCCGAAGCAATAATTTGTGGCCCATGAATTAAAAGTTTATGAATAGTTGGTGGCATGGGATACCAATGGCAATTTCACGTCCTGAAGAAATAACCTGCAAAATTACGTAAAATCTGAATCAAGCCTAAATCGACATTCGTTATTTCTGCTGAAGTTTTAGCTTGTTGAAAGAAATGACGAGCACAGACGACAGCATCGTTTGTGCTTCCAAACCCTTTGCTTCGGCTGGTCAACAATAAGGCCCATTTGTTGTCGGAAAGCTAACTGAGTATCTGATTTTCTCTTATTTACAATTTCCTTATCATGCGCACCTCTTGCTTGCCATTTTTTTAAATCTAACTTATATGACAAATGTAGACAGCATTCAAAACATCAAGTTCAATTATCTTCTAGGTCTATGTTATTAAAATCGTTTGATGTCGCTTTGCAAAGATTACAGCGTTGTGTCGATACATTTTCCGATAATGCATTACAAACTTTACCGTCAACCATTGTAAGCGCAAGGATATAACGTACAGTTCTATCTGTTTACCTCGATAATCAGAAAAAGGCACAAGATTTTTTTCTTGATCTTTCACATATTTAACTTGCTCTTTGGTTGTTTCCGCAGTTTCCTTCAAAAAATTCAATTTTTATAGGTCTACAATACCTCGTAGAGGATGGTCGAGGATTGTTCCATATAATAATGTTATCTTTATTTTCGTTGATACAAGTTAATTGCAAGGGAACCAACGATGTGAAGAAAAATATTCGATTCTGTGAATATGTTATCGCTGTCGGAAAATGTTTGCTTATACACATTTTGATCGGACGTTCCATCACAACCCCATTTGCATATTAGAGTTAAGTTAGCTAAAACGTTCGCTTCCATGTTTAAAATTACGCTTTCCCGAAACTGGATAATGCGCTTTACTGTAATGACTGAAGATTTACAGCACCGCATTTTTCAGTAAATGTCATCGACAACCGTGGCGGATAACATGCTTTTTTCGCTTCACAACAATTTTGCAGCCTGATCTCGCCACTTGATACTGGTGCTTAGAGTAATCCCCTTCAATTAAAATAGAAAGCGCTTCTTCAGCTGTCATTGTTCGTTCTCTGACCTGGTGTATTGAAGACCTATAGGACGAGGCTCCCCTGCTGTGACTTCTTTGACCACGTGCGCCGCGTCCGTTTTGCCACTCGTTCGAAGACTCATCTGCGCGGCATATGCGATTTCCTCGGTATCGTGTTCTCGCATTTTCTGGGTTCTTCGACACTTTGTCCTCTCACTGCAGGCCGCAAAACTTGTGGAAGGTCGCCCACGGCCCGTATCTCCTTCCGCATTTTGAATAGCAGAAATGTCGTCAGTTGGCAGAAGAAGTTCATTTAGCCACGTAGAGTTTTTTTTAAATGCACTTTCTGTGCTCCGTGATTCTTTCCACAATGTGCGTAATCTATATAATAAGTACGACATATTTTTTTTTGACATTTTCTGACAAGCAAAAAGGACGACCCAGTTTACTGGAAACATAATTTTCCAAGATCCCAAACGATACTTTCACTTCCTCGTTCAAATGACTCTAATTATACGATTGTTCGTTTTAACAGGTCTTTAGTAACACTATTACAACTGGTTGACTTGGCAGAGTCTTCGCTTGAGAAAAGCTTGGAATAGACTGACTTCAACAAATATTAGACTGCCTTTTATAGGAATCGTTATCATTCTTATCATTTTATGATTAGTCTAAAAGTAGGCGTATAACAATAATACATATTATTATGTAATTAATACTAGGGTTAGATAAAATATATAATCAGGTTATAATATGGGGCGTTTGATAACTCCTTCCTTCTTAGAAGGGAAGTCCGTGGACTTCCGCAGTAGGATGCGAATCTACGCTAGCCTCCTCTGCTCGGTCGATAGATGGATCCGTGGTTTTGGTGAAGTGAACGTTGAATTTCGGTTGGTTGGGTTGTTGTTTGATGTAAAGGATGACGATGATCATCAATCCAACGGGTAGAAGTAAGAGCCATAGGCAGTTGAGTTCAGGTGAGTTGGTAGGTAATTCCTGGATGTGAACCCTCAGGTAGATGCAAGTTGGTGTTGTATGTTGTGTAATTCTTTTGTTTAATTTGTTAATTATTGAGGTTTTCATTATATGTATGTTGCTCAGCCTGTTCTGTTGCCAAAAAATCTACGTCGGGAAAGATATTCTTGTTAATAGGGTATATTCCAGTAGTAAATAGTCCAGTTGTTGAAAATCCCTTAACAGCTCGTTTTCCAGAGTGTGTTTTTAGGTATGCTCTGCCAAATAATTCGGCTACATCAAAAAGTGTTACTGCACGTGAATTAGTTCTTAAAAACGTGCGGATTTCTTCATTATAATAAATTTTTAGTGCACCCATAACGGTCTTATCCAATGGTTGCATTTTGTGAGACGTATGGGGAGGTATACGTATTATAGTGACAAAGGAGTTTCTGGCTATTTTAACATCATCAAGATTTTTGACATGTGTATGATGGCCATCTAAGATTAAAAGGACGGGATTGTCTTTACTTGGACGTGTCTTCTCTACAAAATAGTTAAACCAGGTAGTGAATAAATTTGTCTATCCATCCTGAGGGATGGAAAGCAAATATTGATCCAGGTGGAGCTTCTTTTTTTAAGTTGTTCATTACTGTTCTTACAGGGGAAAATTATCAGTGGCGGAATAAAGTTCCCTGTTGCGCTCATACACATAACAACAGTTACGAGATACATCTCTCGGCAGACGTAAGTGCTCATATCTGACGTTTTCCCTTCCATTGCTATTACACTCGACTGAACTATACATAAACCAGTTTCATCCACGTTAAAAATTCGGTCTGGAGGGAAATTATTTTTTTCAAATTCCGTTTCCAGAAGGGTAAAAAATTCATTTACACTCGCTCGACTAAATCCAGTCGCTTTGGCGGCTGAAGTTCCCGTGACTCTTCGTATTCTTATAACGTCTCGGTGTCTATTCAAAAACCACCGAAGCCAATCTTTGCCTGCAGCTCGATGAAGGTGGGAGAACGGGTGAGGTAAATTGAGGAGCTCGCGTGCAAAACCGGATACATCCACTTTGGAAAATTTTTCAGAGATAAAAATAACGTCTCACGGATTTATTTTGAGAAGTAATGTGGTTTTCAGAAAACATTTTTATTTGAATGGGTTATACCAACTGACTGACGTAATTTTTTTTGTTATTTTTAGTCAACAATTTGGCGTTATTTGCCACAAAAATTGGATATACGGTATAAATGAACTAACAATATATAAAAAACAAGTTAAACATGTATTGCGGTTTCCTCGTGCAGGCAGTCACATACCTGGTTAGGATATTCTTCGGTTTCATTGTTTTCCAAAAAGTCTTCATTTCTTTCTCCGATACTGACTAACAAGTTTTTATACCATAAAAGGTCTTCCATATTTTGCCATTCTTCTCCAAAATGCTCCTTCATCAAATGCCTCAAACTTTTTTCTTTTTATCTGGTATAGAATTACCTAATGGTAATCTATTTAGCTCTATATTGTTTTCAGATTTTCCTTTCTTGATAAGCGATTGCCAAGTTGTAGTACCAGAAGTGAACCGATAATATTCAAACGTCATTACTTCAATAGTAATTTCATTGTTATTCATGAATTTTTTCAAGACGATTTTTTTTGCAATCCGAAATTCCCTTCACTTTTTTAAACACCTTTTCCAATTCTTTGACATCACACATTTGCCAGTCAGAACCAAGTGTTTTTACAGAACCTACTTCTGAATAAATTTGTATGTATTCTTCTTTTGATGTCATGATTGGATTTTTTTTCAAAATTTTTGCCATCCTACCAAATGATCTGTAAAAATATTATTATTATTTGGGTCACATTATCTGGAGACTGGTGTTTAAGCCAATACATTAGGGTGTGAATGCTGTGAGAGTTCTTGTTCTGCCCTCCACATCCGTCGCAGAATAATCTGATAAGGTTTACTCCTTCACAGTTTAAAGTTTGGAGATGGTGGAGCAAAGCTGAACCGATTTGAATAGCGCCCCTTCCAGCAAGATCTTCTGTCCATACATAAAATGTTGGATTTGTAGAAGTCATAGGGACGCAACAAAAATCATACCAACTAATTTGATGAGAATAAAACGCATCTCCGATTGGTGTACGGGGTAACGGCTGTATTTGCTGGAGGTCAAAACAGAATGTTATACTGTTATCAGGTTTCTCTTTGCCAAATGTTAGCCCTTTTTTTGTGAACACGATACTCCATAATAAGGTTTTTTCTTTTTCTCTAGGTCTTTTGTGTGTTTAATTGCTCCTTCAATCTCATGTACTTGGAACACACATCAGCCGCAGGGGATGTGAAACCGATATTAATATCGGTCAAAAAGATGTTTGTGAACATATCATAACTGACTCGATTTTCTGTATCACAACTTCCGTTATGCATTTTATGCAATTTTGCGATGGAAAGAATTGGAGAAAGGTATATACGTTTGGACTTCTTTCTATTGTAGTGGCTTTCTTTACCTCGCAACTTGCCAATAAACTGTCGTACTGTTTCTTTCTTTGATACAGTTTTCTGAGATACTCTTATCACCTCCCCTTTTCTCTCTCCCCTCGGAACTCCTCCTTCCTCCATAACCTTTGTCTGTGTTTTGTTACGCCAAAAACTGCTGCGAAAAAAGTTTTGCAAACCCTAATGGTTTTTTTATTATAGTTGCAATGTAACTCTGAGGGTTTTGATTGGCAAATACCCCAGAGCTTACAGCATGTAGCTCCAGCCAGCTCAGGGGAGTCGTGAGCACGTGATTTTTTTTTATTTAACAACTGTAACCTGTAAAAATGGTTGGGCGCCAGCTAAAGGACAGACAATACGATAGAGTAAAATAAGATCTATATTACAATAAAACAATTGCAAAAATATTTTACAAGTGATTACTAGCTCAACTTAAATTGTACAATAACGGATTAGAAACTCTTCTGGCCAATGTTAGAAGTCTAAGGGACTCTCTTAACAGCCGTCACAGTCGACGGACGTGTTTTCGTCGGCTCCGATTTTAATTTATTTTAATGTGTTTTAGTAGTGCCTCTTTTAACCGGATTTTAACTCAAAAGTGTCTAAATTATTTTGTGCGTCCTCGTGTTCAAGTTTCGTGTCAATTGGCGTTCCACGTTTGCAGTAAAATGCATTTAAATATTCCTCATTTCGGAATGAAATAGGGAAAAACACCAGTTAAAACCGACAAAAAAAACACGTAAACATTGTTTCTTTTATCGTGTGTGACTTTTTGCGTGTTTTTATCAACATTGACCCGGGACCGCAAAGTAATTTTCTAAAGGTACGCGCACACCGGACACTAAAAATTTTTGTTCGAGACGGGGAATCGGTTTTTTAGTGTCTCATTCGTTTCCCCCCGTCTCGCCGAGGTTCCAAAAATTCTGAAAATTTCAAAATTCCACCGAATAACGGAGATATGGGACCCTCGGGAATTTCGGGAGACATTCCGGTTGTGCGCGGATTTGACACTCTTACGGCCCGGTTAGGTGTGTGCTCTTCTGAGTGATTCGGTAATCACCTCCGCACACTACTAACCCTTCTAGCGTACCGGTATCGCGTTAAGAGAGCCTATTCGTCATTCGTGGCGGCTACTCTAGTAGTGTTTGCAAGGCTACCGGTATCTTCCTTTTTTTATTTATACATTGAGGGAGTTACTAACTCCCTCACGGTGCCATCCCCCGCCAGGATGAGTGACGAGAGCAATAGTTTTACGTGTGAATGCGGGAAAAACTTTAACACAAATGCGGTCGTGCTCAAGCATAAGAGATACTATTGTCGGGGCGCGAACGCCAGTTCGGTTTGCGAAGAGTGCGACCGAGAATTTAAATCGTTTGCGGGACTACAGCAACACCGACGGAAAGCCCACGCGGTGGACTATAACGCGGAGATGGAGGGCCGTGACAAGAGGACCTTTCGCTGCTGGTCGGCGATGGAAAATCTGGACTTTGTCCGCGCCGAGCTGGCCTACGAGGGAACGAATGTAAACAAATACCTCTCCATTAAATTCCCGGACCGTGGCATTGAATCCATAAAAAGCCACAGGCGGTCCAGGGAGTACTGCCAGCTAAGGGATCGGATAAGGGCGGAGCAAGAAGACGCCGAAGGTCAAGCTTCTCCAGAGGACCCCCTAGATGGCCTCCCTTCGCCCTCCACCCCAGTGGATGAGGGTAATTGTCACAGGAAGTCCCCCCCCGCTCCAGAGAGGCCAGCAGCAAGTCCCCATCCCTCCACGTCATCGAG
Source organism: Aromia moschata (assembly GCA_029963805.1). NCBI lineage: Eukaryota > Metazoa > Arthropoda > Insecta > Coleoptera > Cerambycidae > Aromia > Aromia moschata. Next base: position 79,049 of record JAPWTK010001150.1, read on the forward strand.
GACCAGAGCCACCCCAAGAACAAGACCTCTCTGCTGTGGGCCGCCGCCGGTTTGCCGCACCATCATCTCCCGCATCTCCACCGCCGCCCCTCGCCGTAGATCGAGAGCAGCCACTTCGAGCAGAGCTCCTGGAGGCCGACCCCGCTCCACCCGAGTCTGCAGGACAACGGCCCCACCCTCCCCACAGGAGCAGCGGGCCCCAACCCCGCCGCCTCCACCTTCACCGGAGGAGCCAGTCCCCGAGGAACTTGTCGTCCTAAATTACATAAATACAAGTATGTATTGGGTACTCAACAACTCGATGAGGAGATAAGGACCTTGTTGGAGCCCACCTCCTCATCGACGTCCCCCCGCCCAGGGAGGCGCTTAAGGACACTTTAAATTCTTTTACAATCTAGGTCGCTTGCGTCTCCCCGTTCCCCGAAGTCGGCATCAGAATCGGGATCAGAAATACAGGGAGTGTCAGAGGCTCTGGAGGTCAGACAGGTCTAAATTAGCGGGGGGAATACTGGACGACACCCTTTTCGGGGTGTGGACTCAGCGCCTGGAGTGGACGAGTTCGAGACTCTGTATAAAGATATCTACGCCTCGTCCCCTCCGGACGACGAGCCCTTTACCAAATACCATGATGTCGCCATTTACACCCCCATTTCCCTAGAGGAGGTGGGCGACATGATGGGACGTAAGCATTCTGGGGCGAAGGGCCCTGATAACTGTGGGGTTAACGATCTGAGGAGGATGGGAAACGTGCAGTTAACCCTCCTCTTTAATCTGGTGTTGCTAGCAGCATCCATTCCGGATGCCTGGAGGGTTAACCGCACGATTTTCATCCCAAAAGGCGGAGCAGATACTTCGGTGGTGGGGGCTGGAGGCCCATCACGATCTCCGTGGTCGCCTGCAGAGTATTTAATAAGATCTTGCCCAAGAGATTTTCCTGTCTCCCGCTCCATCCCGACCAAAGGGGCTTCAGGGATATTGACGGAACTGTGGCCAATATCCTGATTCTGCAGGCGGTCATAAAAGACATAGGGCTAGTACCGTCCCCACTCCATCACCACACTAGACCTGAGGAGAGCCTTCGACACGGTCTCGCACAACAGCATCTTGCGCCCGCTTAGTAGCCGTTTAGTAGCCGACTCATATGAAAACATTACCAGGAACATCCACGAATAGACCCCGCCGTAGCCTGGAGTCGGGACGTTGCACACAGTCAGTAGAAGGTTCTGAGTAGTTTGACAGCAGTGCACTGGTCGGCTACACGAGCCTGAGGTCAGGTACCTTCGGAATGGATGTGTGTCCACAGTTATCTCCCTAACAGCTACTCCGTGTAGGGCTTCTTAGATTTCCAGTGGCTCAGAGATGGTCATAGAAAAAGTTTAGATATAACTACTAGTTATATCTCAACTTTTATTGAGCTAGATTTGGTACGTTGGTTACAATAAAATTCTTAAAGAAACTACAAATTCTTTGCAAACTGTACAAAAAATGATACTAAAATTTAGCATAAAAGTGGGCTATAGATATCTACAAGGCAACATTAAATCTAAATATAAATTAACCAATAAAAAAATTATGCACAGAGACACTCGGTATATTCCGTCCTGGTCTTACGTTTCTAAATGTTACTTAAATGAGTGGCAAACAATAATTTTTTCAATAATACATCTCAAGTTACATGAGTTAAGGTCGAATCTCGAACCCGCAAATTATACCCTGTCCAGGACCGCAGGCAGCCATCTAATTCAAGATCAGAAAAAAATAAATTTCTGCAGAGAGAGCCCGTGACAGTAGTACCCAATCTAGCTGTGGAGTTCAAAAAAAATCACGATAAAATTACAAAAAAGAAAAAAAAAACAGAAGATAACATGTTACTGGAATGAGAGATTTCTCGTTATAGATAACAAATTCTTTAAAAAGAAGTTCAGGCAAGGCTTAGTCTTCCTTTATCAAATTTAACAAATGTATGGCATACAGCCAAAATAAAAAGAGTAAAAGCCTTACCTGACTTTCAGAACCAGTGATCACGTGGACGCCCTCAGATTTTCCTGACTCGGAAACCACAAAATGACCGTGGCAGTCCCATTGTCTTTATTGACTATCTATAGTTTATCTCCCTCGTTCCACAGGTGGATATTTTAGGCTTCGTTAAAAATCGTACCTAAAAATTACAAACCCCAAAATCTCTATTCATAGAGCATAAAACCAAGAGGTCGGATACTCCCAACTCTCCCCTAAGCTACGACACCTCGTGCTCAAAAAACATAACTTCCTAACGAAATCAGAAAAATACTAATATGCACAGCCAGATTTAGAGATTCCACTACGGTTCGCTCAATAGAAATATATCAATCCTAAAGGGATTAACAAATAAAACAAGATTTAATAATTACTCAAGAATTTATCTATCTGAATCAAACAGCTTACCTGTCCCTGAAACTGACTTATCCCCTCTGCGGAAACGGTATTTTAAAGTCATCGCGATTGCGCAAAGCAGAGAATCAAGAATAAGAGTAGATGGTAAATCAGAGATAGATATTTAAGCCTAGAAGCACTACCTAATGTAAGTGAGATAACGGATTCAAATAGTGGCTTTACCTTTT
>JAPWTK010001151.1:0-81607 GCA_029963805.1 Aromia moschata
TTAGGCAAATTTACTTGGGCCGGCGGGGCTTGGTTTTAGTGGGGGTTTTTAGCGGAAATCTAAAGAGAAACGTTGCGGCGAATCGTAGGTCAGGTCAGAGTCGGGCTCAGGTCACTATTATTGCAAAGCGATAGACAGAAAAGACATCAGAATACATTAGTGAATATTCGAATAAACGTACTATGAAGCGTACGATGGTATTTAGGTGTGGTAATGTCAGTGGTCACGAAAAATGAAACTTAAAAGGACTTACCAATTAAAACTCATAAACTGTTTGATACAAAGAGTTACATTACTTTTTAACTAGCGTATGATATTTTGCAGGGCATATTTTTGCAACTTTTTTCCTCTTTTGTTAAACAGTTGCAGTTTTATTACAGCTGATTTTGTGCTACTTAATTAATTTTACCTTTAATCTGACGAGATATTAGAATCTTCCTTGTCTCAAAACAGGTATTATGGGAGCAGGAATTTGGAACAGGTATACTCTGGAAAAACGAGTCTTCCTTCAAGGGCAGACCTGTTCCAAATATCCGTTTGACAGGTATAAAAATTTGGCAAGTAAGACTCGAATATTTTGTCGGTTTAAAGGTAAAATTGATGAAGTAAATTCTAATCAATTGTAAGGAAACCGCAATTGTCTAACAAGAGATGAAAAAAGCATTGTACATTTTAGGTCAAAATTTTATGAGATTCGTGGGTAAGTTATTTTTGTGCCATGTTTCGGGACCACTAACATTACCACACCTAAATACGACTCCATTTTGTAATAGTTAGCCCCTTAGTACGTTTCAATTTTCTGTGAACTAGCGGTTTGTAATAATAGTGACCCGAGTCCGCCTCTGTTGAGATTCGCCGAAATCTGACGTAATTACCATGTTCATGTTAGTAGCATCTGCGCATGTCAAATTCAAACTACCCCATCGCTCGGAGACTAGAGGTTTGTTGTCGTTTGGTTAATTTATATTTTATATTAGTATGCGAATAGTTGTTCGAAGGGGTGTACTGGCGTATGTGTTTTAACTTACACACAAACATACGTAAAATCATTGGCAAATGACAATATTGAATAATAATTTATAAAAAGTTAATATGGGCCGAAAGATTCGGCCCTAAAAAGCGCGGTATTACAAGTCCGTACTTGCAAATAACAAAATAAACAGTTGAAGTTCATACGCCTGCGCTAGCGACTAGATCGCGATTGGTTCTCACCTCATGTTTACATCTGCTTAGTAAATAAGTTAAATTATCAATTGCCCTTCATTCGGCTATGTACGCATTAGGGTGCCGCTTACTGTATACGACTTTTAACATGCGAGTAAGAAAGAACGAGGATATCTCTTTCGCTTCATCTGAGCTTTGCTGCTTTTCTCTCCCATAGGGCTTATAGGAAGGACACTTGGTAGGTGCCGACTTTGTCGGACAGCCAAAATATGTCTGCTCCTATTAATATACATCAGAGAGCGAAACTACGTTAGATATCGCCACGCTATACTTCAAAACACAACAATCGGAATAACTTCCTGCTTCCTGACAATACTTACATACATTATTTTTCATTTTTTGCAATACAGAACTACGTTTGCTATCACACTACGTCGCAAGTTAGTAGGAAGTTTTAAAGATCGGGTCGTTTGGTTTTATCGGATCTCTTAGCAACCGGAAATTGCTCTTGTGATTGCTGTGCGGGCAATTCGGTTTTTTTTTCGGTCTTTCCAGTCGGTTTGTTGGAGATGGGCCGTGCCCTGCGAGGATGTAAGAGGCCGATATGAGATTTACGCGAAAGGGTAAACGCTTTATTGAAACTGGGATAAACGCGGGCAGAACGCTGCCGAGACACGGATGACACGGGAGACTTTAGTGCGTCATCTCAAAAATACCAAATATGGAACCTTTATTTATAGTGGAATATACAAGGTGTTTCTAAAACGGGTGGTCAAATGATTGGCGACATATAGAGCAAGCAAAATAATGTCGAAAACCTTAATGAAGATTAATGTTTAATAAAACCTTTTTTGTAATATGCTTCCTTTTTCATCACGAGTGTGCGCCTGAAGACGGTTTTTACTAAATATGTTGAAAACACTTAGACATAAAGTCACGAAATTTAATACTCACATAAAAATTTTGATGTTTTACAACATGGACATATTTATTTGGAAATGGTTACTCAGGGGTGTGAAACGCTAGGGGGTAGGGATTTGTCATTTTTTACTCATTCTGACAAGGTGTTATGAAATTGTAACTATTTTCGCAATAAATAGTACTCTGTTGAATTTGAATACAGCACACTGTTTTCGAGTAAAATAGACTTGTACATTTTCCTACATTATTCTAAAATGCGTGCAGTTAAGAGACTTTTATTTGTGAAATCAAAAATTTTGGGTAAGCTGTGGCATTTATATATTGTAACAGTTTGTCCATGGGTGTGAAAAATCAGACACTCACTTTTAACTAACACAATTTATTTAAATGAATACAAATACGAATTAAACACTAAATTAACGCTCAATTATTTATGTACAATTTATATTCGAATGTTTTACGACGGCGTAAAACTTAATGAATGGGGTAAATGACGGTGTATTTCCAATCCAATCGACATTCATTCGGAAACGTCTCTCGACGTGACAGTAGGCTGCGTACGTCAATTTCTGATGTTTATTATTTACCGAGGCCAGCGTAGGGTGATTCATTGCTTCGTCACAATAATATATTCCATAAAAAAATCATCGCTGTATACATATGTAATAAATATGTGGAAGTAATAAAATATAGGAATCTCATTTACTATACATTTTGGTGTAACGTAAGCAAATCGGCTAGGATTGTATTCAAAAATGGTGTGTTTATTGCGAGAATATGTAATATGTACTTATTTTATATACAGTGGCTTTATTATTGTTTACAAACCACGTGACCAATTAGTTATTTTTATGTAGTTACTTTACAATGTTTACATTGGCTACAGTATTACATTAAAATAAACCAAACATACATATGTATGTACATGCTTTAGTATTGCATACTGTATACTGTATACTGATTGGTTGTCAGCATATTTGTCATTATTTAGTGTTTTATTGTTCATTGCCGTCCGTCCATCGAATTCTGATTTCATATTATTTTGGTTGATTTGTTTTTATGCTTAATTTCTTATCTGCGAATTCTTGTCAGAGTTAAATTTTAATAGTTTAATATTGTGGTAAGTTATTCTGGAGAATATGATTAGATCCATAAATTCAATCATTTTTCGATGTTACGATGGTTTTTACACCTAATTTATGTTGGAATATCTTGTAGTCTTCACAGATTAGACTTTTTAGAAGAAACAATTTATATGTTCGGTAAAATTCTTCATAAAATTCTGCAATTAAAATGTCCTATGGACCATGGCGCCTGTCTTTGCCGTTCTCTCACAATCGGCGCCGAAAGTAGGAGTAATTTTTTCGTGCACTGAAAAATCGATCCAATCCTATTTTTCGCCGCGAATGTCTCAAGAGCTACCTGTTTAAAATGAAAAATTACCGAAATTCCCAGTTATGTTTTACACTTTTTCCGTTCCTTCTGCGAACATGTATTTTCAGGTTTCACATTTTCCAGGTTTTACACTTCACATTTGTAGTCGAAATTCTTTACAGATATGGAATATTGTTTCACTCGACCTTCCGAGGAGCTGGTGGATCATTCCGGTTTAAGGTGGATTTATATTATCCGGTCAGAGGCGGTGCCGGAACGTAGCGTTAACATTCCGACAGAGACGGGAGATGTTGATATTCTCAGTACTATTTATATCATATACACGGTGGAGACTTTAACTGGAATATATTCGCTAGCGGGGTGGTGAATGATTTTTCAAAAAAATTCCCGAGACACGTCAACTTTACGACAAGTAATACGAAAAATATAGCCCTTCAGGGGTGGCTGAAACCACCCTCGACATGATTTTTTCAAATGCAACCCTATGGCTTGTGATCCCTCATTGTAAAACTGGTGGAAAGAGAAATCCAACGCACTGATCAAATTTTAATTTTTAGTATGTTTGTAGGGTTGCATACAATTAAAACAATTTAAAAAATTAAATTTATTTTCAACGTAACAATTGTTAAAAATGTGCACCATTCACTTGTTGGCAGCATCCCAGTCTGTGGTAGGTTCCGTCCCTTACATTATGCAACATTTGCGGTGTTATTTTTCCGATTTCCTCTCTTTCTTCCTGCAGATCTGCTATGTTGTTGGGTTTCTGAATGTAAACCCTACTTTTAAGATGTCCCCACAAAAATAAATCCAGTGGTGTAAGATCTGGAGATCTTGCTGGCCACTCAATATTACCTCGCTACTGGGCAGTCGTTACTGGGCAGTAACGACAATTTTGGCGATTTACGTGCCCATTTAATGTAAAAGTAGCCTCGTCAGAGAAAATTATCCACTCTAAAGATAACTGGTTTTGATCAATACAAGTCATCAATAAATCGCAAAATTCCACTCGTCGATCTGGATCATCTTCAAGTAGCTCTTGAATTTGAACAGCTTGCATTTTATATAGGCGTTTTTTCTCATATTTAAGTATTTTTAAAACTGTTTTGTGATTAAGATTACTATCACGGGCCAGTTGACGGGCTGGAGTGATTGGATTTTCTTCTAGAGCAAGCAACAAATTCAACTTCGTGTCGTCATCAACAACAGCCTGCCTCTTACTCGGTACTTTCCTGACATGACCCATCTCTCGATATTGTGCCTCAATTTTACTAATGGTACCTTGATTTAGTGGTGGCAAGTCAGGATGCGTTTCTCGAAACAAGCGAACAACTTCGCATTGAGTTCGCGCCCTATCACCATATCCAATCATCATCAAAATTTCGATTTTTAATGATTCAGTGAAATAAGACATTTTCACCAATTTGAAATAACACTTTGTTTCAAACTCTGAATACAGCATACAAACTAAATTACTCTTTGCGGCCGTGTAAAAACACTAGCAAAAAATAACAAATATCAGTTGTGGCAAAAAATTGCTTGGAATTTTTTGTGGGGACATATGAAAAGTAAGGTTTACATTCCAAAACTAAACAACACACATTTTGAGTACGAAATTGTTGCGTTAAAAATAAATTAAACTATAAAATTATGTTTTAATTGTATGCAACCCTACAAACATACTAAAAATTAAAATTTGATCAGTGCGTTGGATTCCTCTTTCCACCAGCTTTACAATGAGGGGTCACAAGCCATAGGGTTGCATTTGAAAAAAATCATGTCGAGGGTGGTTTCAGCCACCCCTGAAGGGCTATATTTTTCACATTACTTGCAAAATATAGGTAAATACATTTAAAAGTTGACGTGTCTCGGGAATTTTTTGAAAAATCATTCACCACCCCGCTAGCGAATATATTCCAGTTAAAGTCTCCACCGTGTATTATAGTATATAGATATATTTCAAGAACACAGTGAACTCTCGTTAATAAATAATAGACGCGTATCGTGGCAGACAAACATTCTTCTCAACAATGACGGACGGTATGTGTATGACACGCAACGTGCCTGAGCGGAACCGATTCGCTAAATATAAATACTTGTATAAGAAATACATATAAGAATGTTTGTCTTGCTGGACACGTTACGTTTCCGCACCGTTTCTGACCGGATAATGTAAATCGACCTTTAGGAGTAGTGAAGTAAAGAGGATCAGGTGTAATATGTAGAACGTCAGCCTGCATTCCCTTCTCCTTATTTAGTTGTGTCATAAAGTTGCACTAAACAACGTCGTAGAGCTGAGAATTGTGAAAAATTGAGCCAAATTTATCGAATTACATATGACTGCAAGTAAATACAATCTGGAAAGTGCATAGGTCTTATAAATTGATGAAAGCACATGTTATTTCATGAATATGAAGTCCACAGGTTCATTTGCGAAAAGACGCTTCAGGATGGTGGAATAGTGTGTGTGCAGAGAGGGATTGAGAACTTAACAACCGCAAGTAAATCTCAAAAAGCATGTGCAACATGTACAGCTCCACAATGTCACGACAGTGTCCAAAGCTTGCAGGTGGGGGTATGTTAAAGAAAGGAACATCCTCAAGGTTTCGGAGGAGAAGTTAAGAGAAAGATTTGAGGTCTCAGCCCAATTTTGATTTTTAGAACTGCTTGTTTTGCGGAGAAAAAACCGGAACAAAAGAAAAATATACCTACATAAACGCGTTGCGATGTTCGATTTCACTCACATCATCTGAAAATTAGCGTTTCCGACGAAACACGTGCAATTTCGATTTTGGTGAAGGATCAACATTAAAGCCCTCCTCCTTTCATGATTTTATGTCTAATAGTTTTCAAGATATTTAAGAAACCCCATCTGCAGGGACGTCTAAGCTATCTGAAGTGTTAATAAAATACCACAATAAAAAAACGCTTTTATAGATTATGTAATAAAAGAAAAAACAATATATACAATATAATCTTAAGACTAGATAGAGCTAAACACTGCCAGTACAAGGATTAATTATCTTTAAAATCCAAGATATGTATTTAGAAGTAAGCGCAAATTTTCTTATGCAGGTTTTTGTTGCTTTTATTTTATGTTGTCAATCTAGTTTTAGTCAAAATAGTTGTTTTGTGTTAAATAATCGATTTCAGTTTCAGTAACGGTCCTGGTTTATATTATTAGTTCTTATCTAGCGACCCGAAAATAAGGTGATTTTCTGATTTTTTTTTTCATAGACGGAAGTAAATGAACAACCCAGATTTTTTGACACTTATTTAATTAGTGTTAGAGTACAGAAAAAAAATATTTTTAATAAAAATAATGCCATGGGGATAGTTTAAACGTGCTGTAAAATGACCGTCTCGAAGAAAGGTGACCAACCGGTCTGCGCTATAGCGCTTATAAAATTTATCTAAAATCAAAAATCAAAATTTTTTTATGAAATATATAATATTTGTTGAAACGTATACCTATAATATCAATAAAAAGTAGAAAATTTAAAAAAATGGTGGACATGCGAATTTTCGGTAACGTTTTCTCACTTTCTTTCGCTCTTTAAAGTGCTATAAAAAAACGCAAATATCATCTGCATTTAGGTATATCCTCCAATAAATTTAATCTACTTTAAAGTAAAAATTAAAAAAGGTGATCCATCAAGCATTTTTTGAGATATCGTGCAGACAGACTTGAAAAACAGAGTTTTTCAGGAAACGCGTTTAAAGATTTGATAAGCGATTTAGTTAGTAAGTTAATGGCGACATACTGTACCTTTTGACTAGTAATATACCTAATCTGAGTCATGGCGTATCTTTCGACATCTGGTGGCACTTGAGGTAGTTGTACTTACCATAGTATGGTCATAAAGGTGCGAATTTCAAAGATATTGACGTAAGAGACGCCCGAACTCAATTTTCGTATAAAAAGGTGGGTCTGTTTTTTATGCTATATCTTTTTTTATAAAATTATTTTCGGCCAAGCCGTTTTGAGAATATATTCTACACTTAATAAGCTATCAAAAAATGAAAGAAAAAATCGATTTTTTGATCGGGCTTGATGAGAACCTCCCCTTAAATAAAACTTTAACGCACGATAAAATAATCGCCTGCACAAATTAGTCATTAACTATAGTCGTACATACATACAGTAATATTTATTTTTGGTGCAAATCCCTTACCGTCATTAATACGTCGTATAATATTTTGCGTCATATCCAGGTTATTAAGAATTGTAATTCAATTCAGTGCCTTTTTCATTAAACTTAAAGGTCATTCACAAAAAAGGAAGTATATACTCTTAATATTAGAAATTATCTCAATTATGTGTGACGACTTCCTCTAAAATGACAAATGCCCTCGTGGAACAAACGGCATAGGTTGAAAAGGTCAAAACCTTTTCAGCCTATAAAGTGCTGCTTTCGGATCTTTTCAAATATAATAAAGAAAACTTTTTTTGTTTTGTCCATTACATACATACGTATCAATTGATACATATGTACAACAATTTATAATTGAATTAAGAGTCAGCTTATTTATTCAACTCCAGATTTCGTTGTTACATACAGAGTGTACACTTTTTCGATAACTTGATAGTTTACTACAAACATTAATTAAAGTCCCAATAAGTAAATGATTATAAAGATAGAAAACCTAAACGATTGGTAAGTTAAACCGGGAGAGATACGAGGTCAATTAAATTAGGGAAAAGTTAGGTACGCATACAAAGTCACTCATGTGTCTGTGATGTGCCCACCATTTCGGGAGTTCTGGAACAAATAGGTTCCAGAGATGTTGTTACCAGGTCGCACAACGTTACGTAACTATGTGTGACTTACAGTGATTTACTTAACAGTGACTTACTAAACTGGATTATAAGTGCATTAAAAAATACACAATTACGGGTATGTATTGACGAGACAATAGACATTAAAAAAACATTATACACTAACGGAAAAAAATAAGTGTCAAAAAATTTTCCGAATTTTTAGTGATGTTGAATTAAATTCATTCATCATGATGATGATGAATGAATTTAAGCATATCTAGAAACTTGAAGCTTCAAGTTTCTAGTTTTGAGATATTTCGGCGAAAACATATTTTGAGCTCCATGTTTCGCACAATTTTAGGAAGTAGTGTGAGAAAAAAAAATTGCGAATTTTTTTGCTTTTTTTTTCGTCCACGAGCTTGAAAAAAAATTTCTAACTTAGCCATGGTATGGACCGGATAGTTGTTTATTCAGCTTCAATTTGCTTTCTTTTTAACTGTCGATATGACCATTTGTTGCTGAGATATCGAACTTTAAATCAGAAAGGACCCTTTTGTCTTTGATCGACGATATCTCAGCAACCAACGGTAGCACAGAAAATCCAAGTTCTGAAAACTGGAATAAACATCCTACAAGGTTCTGCTGCGATTTTTGAGGAGAATTTTTTTTTTCTAATCCTTGACATGAATTTGAAAAAACAGGAAAAACGGGTAATTGATGGTTTTTCAGAACATGAACGGCTAAAATTCAAATCTTCATGAAATGACTAATGTTTCGTGTGCCTTTTACAGTTGAATATATCCCCAAAAACCATGCAAAGGTACATTACGATCTAAAGAACCGTTTTCTTGTTGCAAACGGTCAAACTTTTGAAAAAAATTAAAGGGTGGAGCTCTAAAAATTGTTTCATCGTAATATCTCAAAACTAGAAACTTGAGGCTTCAAAATGATTTTTTTAGACTTCGATAAGACCATTTTTTCACTGAGACAGCATTCTGAAAAATCACGAAAAATTCGGAAATTTTTTTTGACTTTAATTGTTTCCATTAGTGTATTCTAAATGTTATACTCGTAGTACCTGTACAGGACCTTCGAAAATATTACAATTCAGTATTGTCTCCTTCAAAATTTCTTCCTTGGGAAGCCAGACAGCGCTGGAGACGGTTCTTCCATTCCTCATAGCAGTACTGAAACTCTATACTGGAATAGCCCTCAGCTGGTCGGTTACAGCACTTTAATGTTTTCTATGGTCCCAAAATGAAGTTCCTTGAGGTGATTTTTCAATCTCGAGAAGAGAAAATTATCACAATGGCTCAAGTCAGGCGAATAAGGAGGCTAAGGGGCCACAGGAATGTTTTTACTGGGTAAAAACTTGCAACATCCAGTTGTTCTTGATGTTTGGTTTCACACGCATGACCCTTTTTGGAAGTTTTTCAAGAACCTCTCAGTAAAAGTGTTGATTTCCTGTTTGGCCTGTAAGCACAAACTCTTTGTAGACAATTCCCTGGCTATCAAAAAAGCAAATCACCATGTATTTGAACTTCGATTTGCTCATTCTTGCTCTTTTCGGTGTCCCATTTCATGCTTTGGCGCTTGGTTTCCAGGTCGTACTCAAATACCTCAAATACCCAAATATAGTCTGGTGATATAGTCTGGTGGTGGTGGAGACTGTATTTGTAATAATACGTTCCATAAAATGGGGTTCATTTTCAACCGATTCCAAAAAGTCAAAACACCTTTCTCTCCTGATATCTTTTTGTTCCTGCGAAAGGTTTTTTGGAACCATTTTTGCGCAGATTTTTCTCATCTCTAATTCGTGAGTCTGATGAACAGTGGTGTGATTTAAATTTAACTCTTCCCCGATCATTCTTTTCATCAACCGACGATCTGAATGCACAAAATTCCGTATTCTATCGACATTGTCATCGGTTGTTGAAGATGAAGACCTTCCGCTGGGTGATTTTTCTTCAATCGACTCTCTTCCCTTCTGAGTATGCCTTAAACAACCGAACAACCTGGGTTCTTGAAAAAAAACACTGTCTCCGTAGGCATATTGTAGTTTTGCAAAAATATCCATTGCGCTGTATCTGAAGTCTGAAGTGTGAAAGTCTGAAGCAAAACCCGATAGCACACCGTTGCTCAAAATTAATGTCACTCGATTTTTAAAACGCACCAGAAAAAACTGGTTTACGAAAACAGTCACAAAAGAACAAACAAATGACTCTAACAAGTTCAAACTAGTACTGAAGGTGCACTACATGTTAATCTAGCGTCCTTCCAAGTCCCGTCTCCGCAATGTTGCTAGATCGGGCGCTACGTTGTCAGTCACAATATTTAATTTACACACCTCGTACACACCCACGGTTTCTAGCTAGTAAAGACAGTAAAAGCAACAGAGTGCCATTACACACTGAAGGGTAGGTTGGAGAATGGAGAACACAATTATGAGGGTGGTGTTGGAGACCCTCGAATAATTTGGACAGTCAACAAGTCAGGTGGTGTCAACATGACCAATGATGCTCCCACGACGCTGTTAGTAGGCAGTTTGCCTTCAGAACGCTGCTACAGGTTTTTACATGTTACGTGCGCAAAGTGCATGCTTTACATCTTGTAGCAGAAATTATTAGACAATGTTTTTCCAACGTCGACGGATTAATGGCGGGTACAAAAATCTCTATACAAAATACTATTATCGGGCCTCTAACAAAAATAATAATATACTAGATCGCATTGCTGTAATTAAAAAATTCAATTAAGAAATTATTGTCTACTAAAAGTAAAATATGCACTGTCTTCAAACTGTTACCATTGGTAACAATGGATATATGGACGCTTCTCCAATGCTTTTACAGGTTTTGGGAAAACGCATACACCCTCTTGCTGAACTGAACGAACTTTCTAAACGAACAAATTAGGTATACTCCTTCTAAAGTGAATGTGAAGAGATAGATTTTTAATTCCTTTGATGGCTAACGCCTCCCAATGGCCCGCATATATCATAACATAGTATAAAAAAACAAAGTCGCTTCCCGCTGTCTGTAGCTATCTATCTACTACCTATGTATGCTTAGATCTTTAAAAGTACGCAACGGATTTTGATGCGGTTTTTTTAATAGATAGAGTGATTCAAGAGGAAAGTTTCTATGTATAATACATGCATAATGTAGTAGAGAAACACTGATAATTTTAGAGGTTTATAATGTGATGTCGTAAACCGGGCGAAGACCGGGGGCGGGTCGCTAGTCTATTATAAATTCGAAAATTGTGAAATAATTTTTTTCATTAAAATCAATATAGGAGATTAAAATCCGCCTGCATACAAAACTCATCATATTTGTAATATAATTTTCTGTAAATAATGCTCATTTAGCCAGACAATCTGAAAAAATTTTCTGCCCAGCAAGAACCACGTGGAGGAATGAGCTTTTCTTGCCAGGAAAAAGGATTGGGTCCAGGCATGTTAGTAAGAATATGAAGTTAGTTTTTTTTTTGTTTTAATTTTTTTGCATTTTTTTTGGCTTTTTTTATGTTTTGCTTTTTTATTGGCTTTGGAAAATACGGTATCTACTAGAAATATGTGAGAAACATTAGATATGTAAGAAACATTAGATTTCCGCGATAGATCATCTCGAACTGTCGTTTCAAATGGTCTCCAAAACCCCATACTAATTACTTACTAATAAATTATATTTATAAAAATTACTCGTTATTCAGAAAAATTTTAATAAACCTAACTGAAATCAAACACAAACACTGCACTGGCGGAAACAAGAGGGAATTAATAATAATAAAAAAAGTAAATCATTTTAACGACACAGTGGACCGCATGAATAGTTAACCAACGTATTCGATGCAATGCAAAATACTCTAATTGGGTCACTGTAGCTCACTTGTGATTGTAGCGTGAATGCTGGATGTTGCCGGCTCTTCAAAATTTTCTTAAGTATAGTAATATACATAAAGTTGTTTTAATTAATTATTTTTTTCCAGCAATTTTAAACGCCTTGTTTTAATGCTAACTAATAAATTTATATCTGTGTATTTTTTTTAAATATTTCCAAACTAGCTTTCTAAGAACGTCACGAACTAACAATTTACTGAAGTATGAATATAACATTTGTATAGTGAACTTAGCAGTTTTCGAAAATATATCTGACAACCTTGCTTTTTTTTCATGTTTTCACATTCACATTAGAAATACTACACTCACACTTTTTTTTAGGTGAAGTTCGTGGACCAGCAATCGCCGACGTTCATGAAGCAGAAGCGGAACTGCGAGTTCTGGGTGCGCGGCACCGCCAGGGGCGTCATCGAGAGCCCCCTGCACTCGCTGCCCGCCAACACCACCTGCCTCTACCACCTGCAGGGCCTCGACGCCGCCGTCTCGC
This sequence comes from Aromia moschata, assembly GCA_029963805.1. Taxonomy (NCBI): domain Eukaryota; kingdom Metazoa; phylum Arthropoda; class Insecta; order Coleoptera; family Cerambycidae; genus Aromia; species Aromia moschata. Next base: position 12,628 of record JAPWTK010001151.1, read on the forward strand.
CCTCCCCCCATCCCCCTTCCGGCCGTCGAACCCCCGGTACCCCGACTGGCGGCACGTCGGCATGATCATGCCGCCTCCGAGGTACCGCGTGTGGCTCTCCGTGGCGAAGTTCCACGCCTCCACCTCCTGGGACCCCCAGAAGCCGGACCAGATCTGCAGGAGCTACCTGAACGTGTGGGACGGGCAGCTGTGGGCGCCCTCCAACTGCGACGGGCTCTACTGGTAATTATAAATTTTCCATTAGTAATGTTAATGTCCTTGATTTATGTTTTGGTAGATAATTATTGGGGTGGAGGACAGCACAAAGTAGACAAGTTTATATTGTTTTTTTAAATGCCGACGTTTCGACGTTGTATTGACGTCTTTATAGCCTTGAAAAAGACGTCAATAAAACGTCGAAACGTCGGCATTTTTAAAAAAATATAAACTTGTCTAACTTGTGCTGTCCTCCATTCCAATAATTATGTACCAAATTAGCCAACCAAATTGGAGCAGTGTGTTCTTCAAATAAAAAACTAAATACAATATTATTCCAATCAATGTATACTTTTACCAAAGGTAAATGAAATAAATATAACCAAAAGTTTGGATTAAATAGTTGGAAATATGTGTTATCCGATGAGTTATTCTTTTGCATGTGGTGGGATCTGCATTTCGATAGATTGAAAAAAAGGTTTTTCGTTTTTTTTTGTTATAACTTTTCAAAAAATGAAGATAGTTAAAAATGCTTCGAATAAAGTTTTTAGTTTACATCATTTTCTACAAAAATACTCCCATTTACTTTTCGATATATCTTTCCATTACAGAGATCTCGTCGATTTTGTAATTACAGAAATTGGACTGCATCAAATATACCCACACGCACAGTGGGCCTGTTTTTTTAATTATCTATCTAATTAATCGATCATTGTAACATTCATAAGATTATTAAAATAGCACAGGATGCAGAGGAGAACCACAATATTCACGTGAACACATTGCTGTAATGCAGTAAAATGTCCAAAAAATACTAATATTTGCTTGTTGAAAAAGTTGTACATGCTGAAACATAGGAAAGAGACAAATTGTCTACTTTTGAACGTTAATAACCTTGAAAATGTACAGTGTGACCCATTTCAAATGGAAACAAGCCTAGAAAAAATGGTATTTATTATCCGATTTATATATTCTTTTGTATATTACATTTAAAAAATTTTCTTCTTGTTTTCAACTATATTTTAAGATGAGAATGGATTTCTCAGACCCTAAAATTAATAGTATTAACAATTTGTTTAGACAAATGCATTTTAAACCAAATGTACCACTTTGTCGCAAAAGTAAGCACCATATTCGAATTCTACGACTCAAAATCTATAATAATCACCTTGGTTTATTAATCTAGATCTGGGTATCCTGGGTTACAAATCAGTGGTGGCTGGTGATAAAGGGCACAGGGGCACGTGCCCAGCTCAAATTTCAATAAAAAATATTTCTTTTGTTTATTATATACGAGTCGTATACAATTAATTGATATTATTGTAACAGTAAATTATAGTAAATTAACACAAAAGAAATATTTTGTATTGAAATTTGGGCTGGGCACGTGCCCCTGTGCCCTTTATCACCAGCCGCCACTATTACAAATACTTAGATAAGTTATAGATAGATAATAGATAGATACGTTTTTTATAGAAAAAATATTTAAACTATAATCTTTTTTAAACTGAAATATTTTTCTCTATCTTCATTTTTTGAAAAGTTATAACAAAACAAAAAGCGAAAGACCAAAACCTTTTTTCAGATCCCACCGCTTGCAAATTAATTGCTCACTGCGTAGTGAGCCTTTTTTCAAGGTTTTGGGTAAATATTATCTTTATTGATCGGACTACGAATTAGTACGTTGACGTGGAGGAAAGCCTACGCGACTTTACTCGTGATCAGAATTTTGTGAGAAATGATCACTCTCTACCCTAGGAGGGAGGGCATATGCTAACTGAGCAGTACTTGTTCACCAGTATTGATGTCTGTATCAAATAAGACACGACTCACCTAATCATAATTTCTGGATTCTGGATTCTGGAGGTGTAGGAGGATGCCCTTCACAAGGCGCTCATATTTAATCGATTCTCTCTGAATGAAGAACAAAATATTTCCGCACATTCTGTTTTTTTGGCAAAATTAAAAAATATGTATCTTAAATAACATACACTGTGTTCATAAAGTATGGAATATATTCATTATTTCCCGAATTAAAAATATTTAAAAAAATCCTCGGACAGCTCAACTTTTATTTTTAAAAGGCATTTTTTCCGATAAGTGTGATTTTGTTTATACTTGGTTTTTGATGTATGACATCATCGACATTTTTTTTTAATAACTACCTATTTTTTTACGGATTTGAATAGAGGGCACCTTTCTACATACAACAGTAAGAAAATGGTTGCATCTTGAAAAGAAAACATTTCGAGATATTTCAGGTTTCAACGAGATTACTTCTTGTGTGGATCGCTAAAAATGTGTACAAAAGTAAAATAGATGACACTCAAGATTTAACAGAGCGAATTGTAAAAATTAACAAAATATCCGATTTTATATGTCATATATTTTTAGATTAGCCTATCCAATTGTACCTACAAATCAAAAAACAAAAATAGTTTCTTGGTCAAAATTGATAACTGCGTTTTAGTCATTAGTCATTAGCCGCCAAGAATTTTGCGGCCCTCTATCATCTAACCTAACAACTTTGCTCAATGCAAGTTTTGCTTAAATCATTTTCTTTTGGGTCGAGGAATATCTGGTATTACATCGTACACTCAATTCTCGGGTGGCCTGTATATTGATTCTATTTTTGTAAAATAAAATTCCTGGTCGCTAATTACTTTCAACAACCTTTTTCAATGAAATATGCCGCGACTTGTTGAAGCAAACATGGGCATGTTATATATTTTTGGAAAGGGAAAGATTATTAGAATCAAATTATGCAATAATATACAATACATACATTGTTTTATCCATTTTAAAAATACAACTTTGCTTCAATTTCATGGTTTTTGATGTTCAATTGTTTTTTTTTTGCATGGCGTAATATACAAACGTATGCAAAAATCTATAACTTTTGTGTGAGGAACTGTTTTTATAATATCAGTAATAAACGCGCTATAACTTGTCAAATTAAGGAAACTAACCCTGTACATATTTATACATATGTAAATCAATGGATCGATGGTATTAGTATGTTTTTTATTATGTATAAATTTTACTTACGTTGTTCGACAGTAGGTTTGATAGAGATACATTTCAATTTATTTGAATTTATTTGTAGTTGTAAATCACAGCCGAGTATTCGCTAACTATATATTCCAATTTCATCAAAAGTATCAGGGAAAATTGATTAAACTGCCAATATTTCATTCACACAGAAATTCAAATATTGCAATTTATTGTTAGGACACAAATCTGTATGACTATAACGCAGCTCTTTCATAACAAGCGCTTTTTGCAGAAACCAGAAATAAAAGCAAATATAATACTTCTGAGTAAAATTGAGGAGGTACCTATTTAAGTATACAGGGTGGACACTACATTTCAGCCAAGCGTGTATCGAAAATGCGTTCGTTATATGAATTTTTCTCGCTCATTTTCGGTCACGTAACAATAATCTCAATAAATCCCAGAAGACGCATGTGTGAAGTTTAATGAACTATTTGATGAAACAATCAGCTGCCAACTCCCTAGAGAGCTTTTAAGGTACCTCAGCAAAGAAGCGGTAGTGGACAATGGTATATCTGGCGATGACCAGGAAGAATATTTGTTTTCTAACAGACAGTCATTGTACATTGTCAGTTAAGAAAACTCCTTCACAACTTGAACTAAATGAAACATCGCTTCGTAGAGGCTGTCAGTAAGAAGAGAAGACCATGCGACATCTACTATTCGACTGCTTCGCCGCCTCATCAACAATAGAGTCCATATTGGGTGAACATTAGTCATTCTTGGTCAACATACGGGAGATTCCCCCCTAAGCAACGTCATCACGTTCTTTGAAACCTTTGGTTGACGGTTTAGATGGGTCGAACTCCTAAATGAGGAAGCACAAGGAGCTCAATGGCGTTTACGGGCTGTAGCTTTCTGAAATGGCTTCTGTCCTTCCAAACTTCCAGAATTCAAAGTTCAACATCAACCTCCACAAAATATATTTGGTACAAGTTTTAACTGCTAACGGTACTAGATGGCAAATAAATTGTATTGGTGACAAAAATAAAGATTGGCCAATAATCCAAATTACTTCAGCTAATTTTTATCATAAGCAACCAATTAATAATATTTACTATTCACAAACACAAAATTCGTTACTATTCTCCAGAAACCCATACTGGGTCCTATTGAGGGTGTCTTATTTAATTCCTTTCAGTCGATTTTACATGACCGAAAACAAAAAATGCGAGAATACGAGAACACATAATATCTCGTGGAAAAAGACGCCATATTTTTTACAACATAAGACCATAAAATTTGAATTGTAGGGTGCAACATGTTCCCGGTATATTGCTTCGCTAAAATATCATGGACCAGCAGATTATATATTCGAAAAGAAGCTAATTTCTTATGGACAAAGTAAAACGAAGTCCTTAAGAAGCAAAACTTTAGCAAAGTAGTTTCAAACTTGAGTAGTGTATTCATGTTCTCTAAAGGGCTGGTGCAGGTGTCTTGCGATGTTATACAATCAAAGAAACCGATAAAGTTTGCTAGAACTATCGTTAGAAAGTAATTAATTTGAAAACGCCTCGAATGATGGTGGAAACTTTGTTCTCAATTTATTTTTTTGCATCTCAACTTTTCGAGCTTGGAGCAATGAAAAGCTCTAATGGCGCATCTAATCATTTATCAACTCAACATTGAAATTACCGAAATTTAGAAATACATTTTGGACTTGCGTTTTAACACCTGCAATTTATTTTCGTTATTATTTTTTGAAAACTTTAGTAACAAATAGTAGGCTAACAGTGACAAATATCAACTAAGAAAAATTGTACTCTTATATTTTACTTTTTCCCATGTCCCGTATTTAAGAAGATGTCGGTTATAAAACGATAAATCAAACGGAAAAAAATAAATTAAATCATTCTCATATATATAATAAACATGTTATTAAAGAAGTCATTATAATGCCCGGTACTTTTACAACTGATTGGAATAATTCAACGTTCGATTAGCGGTTTAACCATACGAAGGTGTATTTCTTGGGACGGATTAGATTAGCAAATGTTTAATTGTGGGCGTGTCCTTTACCAAATTTGACTGTACCCACAAATAGTGATTAAAACTTAAGACCATGTGTAAACAAATTTATAACAAACGTATTCATTTGTTATAATTTTTTTTTACACATGGACCCAGATTTTCAACTTATTTGAGGATGAGTAAAATACTTTTATTCAGAAATGTTTTGTATTTACTTGGTGATTATGAGAAACTATATACGAGTATATTTCGCAAATGTTGTGCAAGCCGTTTCCAAAATCTTCTGGTGGGTCACACATTATTTGAAATTTTTGCTACAGCTTTTAACTTAAGTCTAGGAATCACACCCTAAAATATGATGGTCTGTTAGAAAATATAAGAACTTCAAATTCAACCAGCCGCCACTGCTGGCCGCCACATTATAAGGAAACGTCCTGTTCACACTGAGGAATTGAACAATATTAAATGAGAAAGAAATAAAAATTCCGCATATCTGCTTTTCATTTTCTTATATAAAAAATGATTAAAGAAACCAGTGATTACTTAACCATATAAATCACCAGTTGCAAAAAGTACCGGGCCTAAGTATACTTAAGGCCAATTTTTCTAAGAATCATTCGATGGCAAAAATATGATAATTATGAAAAAAAAAACAATTGACATAGCAGGTATTTCAATTTTTCGAATATACCTCGACATTGTTTTTTTTTTTCAAAACGGCAAATTGTAGCGAAGGTCAAGTAGATAACAAAACTTTTGTCCTAATACTTTGCTTCACATATCTCGTATTTAAAGAAATATTAGATTTAAAATTAATTTCTCAGAAATGCCGAGACGTATATTTATCTTAAATCCTCTCCGACTGTAGTTTCACAGAATTCGCTTTGTAATACTACATAATACACTTGCGCTGAATCCAACAAAAACACTAAGTGCCCACCAACTTTAAACTTAGCTTATTTTAAGTTTTATGTGCATGTTTGTCCCTGGTTTTCTGTTGAGAAACTTTGTCTGGAATAAGAATATTTATGGTGTCTAGCAGAAGGCGTTTATTTACTGCCAAGAGGAATAAACAAACCGGAGACGAGCTAAAACCGGTAATTCCATTGTTGAGGTGGTACCATGAGTCCTCGGAAGCAAAAACGAAAAAAACTTGCAAGTGTATCACACCATCCCAATTTTTCCAAAATTACTATACTAAATAAGAGTCGCAGGATAAATTCACTGAACCACATACATCACATCTTCCAACGGTTTTCTGGAAGATGAACTAGTCCAAATGGTATTTTCACGCATCTAGATTGCTGAAGGTCTTATCAGTAAAAAAAATTGTGGGGGCTATATTAGATAGTAATTTGTTGGGGCAAGATCAGGTGAAGAGGAAGGGTGATGGATCTACATCTACATAATGGATTGACATACTAGACTAGTAGCACCATTTTTCGTTGGGTTCATAGAAATATGTGAAGTCTAGTGTTGTCTCTCCACTCTTCTACCCTCAAGTCCAAGTCTTAATACTTTTCCTGTTGATCAATTCCTGACTCATTTCTATAATATGGAGGCTTTCTTCATTACCAACAGGAGACGGTAATTATACTAGTCAATACCTATTTGGTCGCAAATTATATAGGTGTATATTTTTTTTTTTTCGGGAAAAGCAGTGTTAAGTCGTGTTGTAAAGTTAGAGATCACGCTAAATCACCCAATATATAACATATGAGAGAAGTTGCAACATCTTGTGAAAGAGATTGGAAAATGGTATAAAAAGCAATTTCCGTTTTAAGGACAATGTATATGAGTATATCGCGATCATTTCTTTGATACAAATTTACTAACCACTAACCAAATTAAAAAAAGTATTGTATTTAAAACAATTACCATTCTCTTTTCACTAAAACATGTTACACCAATATCGTGTGGTTTATATGGGTATGTATGGTTAAAAAATGACAAACTGCAAGACTGAGGTTGCAAAAATTCTATCAACCCTGTCATCTCTCCAAGTTGATTGTACAACTCCAAACTCTGAAATCTTGAATTATTTATTTAAGTATTATATTTATGAAACGTTCTTACTTTCGTAAGTTTTATGACTTTATTTTAGTTCGATGTTACTTTGAACGTATCATATTTCAGCAATTGTATATGTGAATATAAATAGCACAAGTAAGTTTACAATACGTCTGATTGATTGAACAGAACAAAATGAATTATTGAAGATTACAATTGAAATGAACAATACAAAATTGAATAACTATGACTTGTAATCTTTTCTTGACCTGTTATTGCAAATGAAGCTCGGAAAAAAGATCAGAATGAAATAATTCTGCTTTGTGTATCTCCCCTCTTAATAAAGTTGTGCCTCTATTACAAAATGCTATCTCCTTTATTTTATTTCTTGAAATTTGTTAAAGAAAGAATTTCCTTCTCAGTTCCTTAACATTTTGACTCATAATTTTAAGAAGCTACAATCACTGATCACAAAAATGTAGTGTAAAAAAAGTTAATACACATAAATAAAAATACACACAAATATTTAGGTGATTTTCAAAGAGCTGTAACTTGGGGAAAATGGTCGTAGGGGAAAAGAAAAGAAAAGGAAAATGAGGCTCCAAGTTTCTAGTTTTTGGACCTTTAAAATTGTTTAGCATCAGCGCAATCAGAGTAATCATAAAAAAAAACATGGAAAACATTTTTTTTCGAAAATCTGCTTGTCTTTAAAAAGGCCCACGGACCTCAATAATTTTTTTTCGATATGTGCATCATAAATGTCTTTTAGATAATTAATTATGATGGTTTTTCGCTTTTATCGTCGTTCAAAGCAAAAATGTCATTGTTTACTTTGATAACACAGCCCCACAAAAAAAAATTGGTCAAACCCAGGAAGTTACACCCGTCTACCGATATGTATTTTGATGCGCTGAAACCGATTATGTCATTAAAAATTGATTTTAACTATTGAATTTTCTACTAGCACCCCCTTACGGGTTGAAATTGAAGTTTTTATAAAAATTTCAAATTTATGTGTATTCTTATGTATTTTGGCGTTCTAAGACCAAATATGACAATAACAAATTATTTTAGTTGTACCATTTTTTCGTTTAGCACGCCTTTACGACCCACCTGAGGGGTTAAAATTGAAGTTTTTTATAAAAAATTAAAAATTTTTATGTACTCTTTCTTATGTATTTTAGAGTTCTAAAACCGAATATGACATTAAAAATGATTTTAGTTGTACCATTTTCTCCTAGCACCCCTTTAAGATCCCCTCTGTAGGGGGTTCGAAATGGAACTTTTTATAAAAAATTTAAAACTTATACGTGTTATGAGGTATTTTGGTCTACTAAACCAGGAAATGTCAATAGAAAATGATTTCAACCACCAAATTTCCCTGTAGCACCACCTTGCAACCGCCGTAGGGAAAAATGCGCTTTTTAATAAAAATTTAAAATGTACATATCCTCTAATGCTCTTTTACATGTAATTGTAAAGAAAATTTTTAATAAGAAGTGAAATTTTGACCCCTCTGCGGGGGGTACAGGGGGGTAATGGGGCGGTCCAGAGGGTGATTGATTGGTTTAAATAATTTTTTATTGCCTTGATCAGTTTTAGTGCACCAGAATACCTAGGAATACACATCAATTTGAAATTTTAATAAAAACTTCAATTTCAACCCCTCAGGAGGGTCGTAAAGGTGTTCTAATAGCAAATGGTACAACTAAAATCATTTTTATTGTGATATTTGGTTTTAGAACGCCAAAATACATAAAAATACACATACATTTGAAATTTTTATAAAAACCTCAATTTTAACCCGTAAGGGGGTGCTAGCGGAAAAGTCAATAGTTGAAATAAATTTTTAATGTCATAGTCGGTTTCAGCGCATCAAAATACATAGGGCTAGAGTGGTCTACCTTCTGTGTTTGACCGATTTTTTTTTTTGGGGGGCTGTGTAATCAATTACTCGGGAAATGAACGTACGGAAAATTGTAAAGTATCCTTTACAAGTAGTAATGATTGTTATTTTTCAAAAAAAAAAAAATAATAAGAAACGAAATTGTTGATTGAAAAAGAGGAAAAAATTGCATTCGTAGGGATATTTGCATAACTTGTCATAACTTTGAAACAAATTTTTTTTAGAAAGAAACAATCACTACTGCTTGTAAAGAATACTTTGCAGTTTTCAAAACCTTACTTGAATTGTTTGTACGTTCATTATTTCCCGAGTAATTGATAATCAAATTCAACAATGACATTTTTGCTTTGAACGGCGATAACTCAGTCAAAAATCATCGTATGGCCTCAGTAAAGATCAAATTAAAGATCATTAAATTATCTAGAAGACTTTTATGATGAACATACGACGAACAAAAATTTCAAAAAATCCGAAATTTTGTATATGTATACGTATTATACACGGTGGAGACTTTAACTGGAATATATTCGCTAGCGGGGTGGTGACTGATTTTTCAAAAAATTCCCGAGACACGTCAACTTTTAAATGTATTTACCTACATTTTGCAAGTAATATGAAAAATATAGCCCTTCAGGGGTGGCTGAAACCACCCTCGACATGATTTTTTCAAATGCAACCCTATGACTTGTGACCCCTCATTGTAAAGCTGGTGGAAAGAGGAATCCAACGCACTGATCAAATTTTAATTTTTAGTATGTTTGTAGGGTTGCATACAATTAAAACAATTTAAAAATTAAATTTATTTTCAACGTAACAATTGTTCAAAATGTGCACCACACACTTGTTGTCAGCATCCCAGTCTGTGGTAGGTTTCGTCCCTTACATTATGCAACATTTGCGGTGTTATTTTTCCGATTTCCTCTCTTATCCTTTCCTGCAGATCTGCTATGTTGTTGGGTTTCTGAATGTAAACCCTACTTTTAAGATGTCCACACAAAAATAAATCCAGTGGTGTAAGATCTGGAGATCTTGCTGGCCACTCAATATTACCTCGCCTCCCAATCCACCTGCCGGGAAAAATTCTGTCCAGATACTGACGAACATGGCAGCATAGTGTGGTGGGGCCCCATCTTGCTGAAACCATAACCTCTCGTCGGTCAAGTTAGGGTTTAAGGGGTTTGGAAATAAATGACATAGCACTGGCATTAGTTCATGCTGGAGTAAACGCAAGTCTCTTGCTCCATTACGAGTGTCATCAAAGAAAAATGGTCCTACAATTCTATCTTGTATTATTCCGGCCCACACATTAGTTTTCTGTGGGCGCTGAGTATGAAGTTCCCTCATCCAATGGGGGTTCTCTTCAGCCCAGTAACGACAATTTTGGCGATTTACGTGCCCATTTAATGTCAAAGGAGCCTCGTCAGAGAAAACTATCCACTCTAAAGATAACTGGTTTTGATCAATACAAGTCATCAATAAATCGCAAAATTCCACTCGTCGATCTGGGTCATCTTCAAGTCGATCTGGATCATCTTGAACAGCTTGCATTTTATATGGGCGTTTTTTGTCATATTTAAGTATTTTGAAACTGTTTTGTGATTAAGATTACTATCACGGGCCAGTTGACGGGCTGGAGTGATTGGATTTTCTTCTAGAGCAAGCAACAAATTCAACTTCGTGTCGTCATCAACAACGGCCTGCCTCTTACTCGGTACTTTCCTGACATGACCCATCTCTCGATATTGTGCCTCAATTTTACTAATGGTACCTTTATTTAGTGGTGGCAAGTCAGGATGCGTTTCTTGAAACAAGCGAACAACTTCGCATTGAGTTCGCGCCCTATCACCATATCCAATCATCATCAAAATTTTGATTTTTAGTGATTCAGTTAAATAAGACATTTTCACCAATTTGAAATAACACTTCGTTTCAAACTCTGAATACAGCATACAAACTAAATTACTCTTTGCGGCCGTGTAAAAACACCAGCAAAAAATAACAAATATCAGTTGTGGCAAAAAAATTGCTTGGAATTTTTTATGGGGACATATGAAAAGTAAGGTTTACATTCCAAAACTAAACAACACAGATTTTGAGTACGAAATTGTTGCGTTAAAAATAAATTAAACTATAAAATTACGTTTTAATTGTATGCAACCCTACAAACATACTAAAAATTAAAATTTGATCAGTGCGTTAGATTCCTCTTTCCACCAGCTTTACAATGAGGGGTCACAAGCCATAGGGTTGCATTTGAAAAAAATCATGTCGAGGGTGGTTTCAGCCACCCCTGAAGGGCTATATTTTTCACATTACTTGCAAAATGTAGGTAAATACATTTAAGTTGACGTGTCTCGGGAATTTTTTGAAAAATCATTCACCACCTCGCTAGCGAATATATTCTTTAACTGGAGACTTTAACTGGAATATTCCAGTTAAAGTCTCCACCGTGTATATATTTTTTTAATATTGTACAAATAAGAAATGGGACTGTAAGAAAAATGACCTTAATATGCTCTACCAGGATGAAGGGACTTAACGGTTTCATCGATCCTCCTCGGGTTTATTCTTGTCATATAAATGTTGTCACGAGAAAATTAATATATTTTCCTGTTTCCATCATCTAATACGAAGCGTCAGCCTTTTTGAGCACCAGCCAACCGACAGCGTCTGGTTTGCGTATTCTTCCTACTTTTATTCGCAAGATATTCCGGCTCATTTCTGATATATCTGCTTTAAATATTTATGATGTGCCAAGTTTTGTCCCTATACATTTCGCGCCATCATACTTATTTAATGGCATTACACAAAAAAACGTTGTTAAGAAAAACCAATGGGTTTTTAATAAAACCGGTTTATTTTAAAATTCCCGTATCTTCATAATGAAGCACGAAATCTACATCACATTTATGGAGTGACATTATAAAAACCTCATTTCATTGTAGAGGTTACAAAAAATTGGGGAGATAATTATTAAGGGAGATTATTATTATAAGTTGACAGAAACGGGATATGCATACGCATCATAAGTATAATACACGAAAGTAACTAATAGCATTTCACACGTTTGCCATATTTTATTAAGAAATTATATCACACTATTCAACGTATTGCATACAGCGGGAGTTATTCAATAACACATCAGAGTTGCCTATCTGCTGCGTCGCCGTATGCCAACTTTAATTATAAATAATTGATATCTATTTATCAAATAAAGTATCTTATATGCCGTAAATTATTTTTATTGCTACTATTTTCGAAACTATTGCAGTTTCATTTTCAAGCAAGAAGTACTTGCTTGAATTGTAAAAAAAATATATTTTTTTGTTTTTTTTTTGTCAATTTCATTTGAATAAAAAATTTAAAATGCTGTTTAAACATCATTAATATTATCTAATCTATATCTACTTCAACTTAATCCCTTACCTTATTTGCATGTTTGATATATGAATAAACAAAACACAAACTTATGTCTACATATTGTTTTCGTAAGACGTGGAGGATTATATCCCAACAAAATTTCGAAATTGTGAAGAAAAAAATGCTTTAGCTAACTTTGGTAGGTACTTAATATTTTAGTAACCTTTTTTTTCACAAAATGAATCCATTTCCTACTTATTATTGCTAAACTTTAAAAGAAAAATAGGTTTAGATACTATTTGAAAAAGTTGTACAAGTTTACGTTATTATTATATTTACTTTGTTTTAATAATAATTATTTGATTTACTTTACATAAAATAATCCATTATTCATTTCAACGTTGATTGTAGATTTTTAGAACATTTTTTCCGAACTTCTTACCCTAAAAAGCTAATAAAATGGTATTTTATAAACTTACCCTACTGTGCGGAGCAATAAAGGAAATTAGTAGTTATAAGCTAATTGATATTTAATAATATTTACGGGGATTATAAAATATTTGAATAATTTGTTTCAGTCGTCTACAAAACTTTGAAAAAAAATTTTTAGTCTTGTGAATACTTCGTTTCTGATATTGTAATGGTTGTAACTGTAAGAAAAAAAATGTAAAATCGACAGGGATAAAATGTTTTTACATTTACTTTTTTTTTTTTAAAATGCAATATTACTCATCAATACAAATCATTACAGCCAATTCATTTACACAACACAGTATGTTTTGTTACAGCAATTTGTGCAAGTACAAGAAATTCTCAAATTCTCTTCAAGAAGTTACCTACTTATCTTATTTGAATAATGAAGTTAATTAAAATCAGAGAACCAGGTATATTTTTTTCGTATTTACACTGTAAAGTAAATGCCGAGCATAAGTAATAAACTTGTACATTAACCAGAATCTCAGTACGAGTATAGCTACTGAGTGGTTTCAAACTTGGTAATTTTGTTTAAAATATACATCAAAATCTCTAAAGTCTCGGTATAAACAGTTAAACGAACGTTCAAAGTTAAACACAAAAGTTTCAGAGAACTTCTGAAATGATGATTTAAAGGCAACACATTTGCTGATAAAAAAGGAAACACATATTATCAAATATACATACATATATCTAATTAAATAAAACACAGGACATGCCTGTAATATATGTTAAAGATTGTAAAAAACATATAAGATTGTAATATATGTACAGTTTCACGCTCAGTTTCATGAACTGATCTGATTGAAAAATAAAAACGATAGTTAAGTTACCTAAGACAAGGTTACTTACAATTAGATCCGTTTGTTTAGTTTTATGAAATCATACACATATTATTTGCTATATTTTAAATACGTATTCAATTTTTATATCTCGCATTATTCTACTTCTTCCTAACTCCGTTTGAAAGACACTTTGGAAAGAAAAAGCAGTCTGCTTATTAAAATATCTTAACCCGTTCAAGAGTGATAGTAGCCCTGAAAGTATTATATCTTTCTTAAGGTCTGTAAAGGCAGACTTTGACAGTCTGTATATATAGATAAAGGTGAAGAAAATGTTAGCAATCATTGAAAGTAGTTATTTTTTTTTTTTTTGTAGTACGATTGGAAAACGTATTTATACAACAAGAATAGTCCTAGTACTGTAAAATGAAAACAACATTATAAAGATAAGAAAGCCAAAAAAAATGCAGTTTATCCCCATTATTACTCTAATTTTAGGAAATTCTGCAACAAGCTCGATATCCCGAAAACAGTGAGAAAGCTTTCAATGGGAGTAAATTATGCACAAGTTATTCCTTTTAGCCTACTATGTAATTTTTTTCTCCATCATTTTCTCATGTATGATATTCACCCTCATAACACTGTGTATACTATTCCTATTTATCCCCCAAACCCCTTAACCAATTAAAACCGTTCCCAACTTTTAGCGCACACAAAAAAAAGTTAACTGACACATAGACAGGCAGAGAAACGGAACTTTTACAGACGATTGCTAAATGCTATACTACCGCTCCACTAAGTGGATATAGTGAAAGTAAAGCAGTATTATTTGAATCAAAGCGCCTACTACCTATTAATAGGGTAGTAGGTCCCGGAAAGTGTGCTACAATGCAGGGCCGGACTCGTAATCCTTCATGTCATTGACGGAATGACATATGGCCAAAAAGATGAGTAAAATTGATGAGTATATACCTATCGCTTGTGTCATTCAGAAACATCGGCTGTCTTCGGTGTTTGAGCGTACGTTGCCACAACCAGTAGTCTTTCTGCATTTTTTCTCGTTAAACGATAGCGATTTGGCGTGTACATATGGTTGTAGAAGGTGTTGGGGAAAGAGTTGGTTTTCCTTCTGTTAGTGCACTGTATGTTTTGCGGCTGTTCCTTCACTGGATTTTTACAAGGCACATTCGGAAGAAAACGACGCGTTCTAAAGGTGCGTATTCATTTGCAACAGAATGCTCCGAACGAACCAAACGCGCCGCGCGCGCTGTAACAATTTTGTCTAGTCAGTACGTTGCGCCAAACAGAACAGAATGCGCCGAACATTTTCCGAGGTTTGTCGGTAAACGCGATTTGCGCAAAGGGAATTAATTATTCGTTCGCTGGTGCTCAGTGGATACGGACATTTGGTGCGTTTGCTGTGTTCGCTGTGTTTGCTGTGTTTGTCGCGTTCCGTTCTTGGCGGACAAGTAATTTATCGAAGAAAATGGACTGGAGCAGGGAAAAATGCCTTGAGCTGATTGATCAGTTTGAAAGGCAACCTGTATTATGGGATCCTTATATAATTGTAACCTGTATTATGGGACCCTTTATAATTTTAATAAAATTATAAAGCATGATGCGTGGGCGGTAATTGCCAAAAATATGGGATGTGCCCCAAATGATGTCAAAAAAAAAATGGAAAGTCTTGGCTATTCTAGGACCTACTAGACATATTAGATTCTCAAAGTCTTCTGCAGCCATCCTCGTAAAATTTTTCAAATGCATATAATCCAGGTCACTGAGTAAGGCCATATTTTTACGTCGCAAGAAAAAGGCGTATTGCCCACATTTTTCTTTCTTTTCTCTTCTTTTTAACGCTCGTTAACGCATTTATAATTAAAAAAGCACCAGCGGCTACAATCACATCATCAGCATCCATGTCGACGAACACACAAACAACACTGATTACTGGTGAGAACGCAGCGAACACCGCAAACACTCCAAACAGCCCGAATTGTCCGCGCAAATGTTTGTTACAGCGCGCGCGGCGCGTTTGGTTCGTTCGGAGCATTCTGTTGCAAATCAATACGCACCTTAACACTTAAAACTTTATTTACAATATGTACACGAACTATTATAAACAAAGATGTTTGATGTGTCCGAGAATATTTGGTTGTATACCTAAAGAGTGATCTCAACAGAAGGAAAATGATCGTTCCACATCTACTGAAGTTAAAGGTGCGAATTCAAAATAGTTCACATGGACCGATAACACACCACGCACATTATTTTCACGAATTTCGCGATTTTCGTTGTTTGTATCACTAACAGTTGGTAGTTTTTACTAACGTCAATCAATTATTATTTTTACATGCACAGCGGACAATGCATGTGTTACTACTTTTTCTATACTTTAAGCCATTGTTTTCAAAACCCGTTTACTAGCTATCAATATCGGGGGCAAAATATTAGAAACACCTAAAATTCGTATCAAAACATTAACGACCTTATTACCGCAAAAATTTGTTGTTTCGTTCACTGTCAGCCACACAAATTTATTGCGTATGTCTTCTTTGCCACGACACGTTGATATGTCTTCTGTTAATATGTTTTACGCAGTGGCGTACGTATGCACGGGCAAGAAATACACGCGTACATAATTTACAAAGCGCTTAAAAATACTGTTTATACTTTAATTATCATGCCGACCCTGCGTTGTAGCACACTTTCCAGACCCTACTTATTACGCTTATTTTACTTTGTAATGCGTGAAAGGGTGAAAAGATAGATTGATGGATGTATCGCTGAACGCTGAATTCGCCTAAATCAGGTTTGTTTCAGCGGGGCTAAGGAAAAATCGAAGAGTCGCACGGGTCAGTCGGGCGGAGCGGCCGGCGGCAAGAAGAACGTGACCCTGCTGGCTCGCTACTGTCGAGAGCACGTGCCCAGGAGCTGCGATCATTCCCTGCTGGCCAACGCTACCCGCTTCCCCAGGCCGTGCTCGCTGGCCGAGAGCTTCCTCACCTCCGGAGACAGCCTCACGCTCGAGCTGCGTCTCGCGGACTCTACTTCACTCAGGTTATTACTCTTAGGTAGATCCCTAGTCGTCCAGGTTGTATTTTTGTCGCCGTATGTCTATTTCCATGTTTGTTGTACCGGGTGTTTCACTATAAATGTATCCCCCCTTACCTTTTTTATTCGGCTTTATCAAAAAAATGTTAAATACAAAAGTTGTAGGGGGCAATGTTAAGTTTTTTATGATATAGTTTTCATGTATATAGGGTATTGCAGAAAAGCGTGATAAATAAAAATGTATTTTTTTCTTATGGAACATCCTTCCTGTATACCAAATAATTGATATACCTCATCTCCCTGATTACGAATATATAGTATAGTTTTTAGTCCGACTTTTTTTAACCATTCGCTGACCGGTAATCTTTACCTTGACAAGCTACACAACGACATTGAAGATTTAGTCGATGAATTACCTTTAAATGAAGCGCATGATATTGTTTTTCAGCAATATGGGGTCACCACCGCATAATGTTGGCTTAGTAAATTTTTTTAATGAATAATATGAAACCTGGATTAGAAAATGTGGAAAATTGAAGTGGTCACCGAATAGTCCAAACCTAACCCCTCTTAATACCTTTTAAAATTATTATTTGAAAAATAATATGTATCTAAAAGAACACAACAATGTTACATTAGTAAAAGAAATTATACAAATTAACTTTGAAACAATAAATACAAATCCACTTTGGATAGTCAAAGTCCTTACCTGATAAATTGAAAAACTTTTGATTTTCAGTGTTACTTCTATTAGATTATGGAGTAAAAAGCGAGAACATTTTTATTCCTTTAGATTTTGTGATATATCCGAACAATTGCAAGCCCATTCTTGAATCTATTGCCTACTACATATAAAATTTAAATATGCGTTTTTTTGCTTAGATTTTTAAAGTAAGTTAATAAACTATATATGCATATACGTGAGAAAAAAGTTGGTGCAACACTTCGAAAAAAAATAAAATGTGATTCGCGCCTTATAGTATACCCTTGTACTATAAGGCCCACATCACATTTAATTTTTTTTTTTCGAAGTGTTGCACCAACTTGTAGAACATAGGTAATTATTTTTAAGAGTTGGAATAAAATTGTTCAAAAAGAAAAGAAAAAAACAACCAGTGTTCAATATTTATAATTATCACCACTTTTATTACTTTTCGTGTTAATCAAAAGACCAGAAACAAAAAATATTAATCATCGTCACTGTTGTAATTAATTACTACTGGAACATTTTGAGTCGCAAATAATTTAGTTAGGACCTCAGCAGAACGCACAATTTTGGACAAATGGAATGCCAATATAATCATCGCTAAGATAGTACTCATATGCAATATCAATGTCACTACTGGTATCAGAATCATCGCATACTTCTATGCTTAAAGACACTTCGTCAGATGCTGTACATTTAGAACTAGAAGCTTTTTTGTTAATATATGGGATAAGTCGAAACTTGTTACAGAATATATCATTAACTGTTACTGTATTATTCAAACAATCACTAAACACTTTAACTTCTTCTTCAGTTTTTATAAATTTTTTATAACCAAATTATTATTATTATAATTATTAGGTAATAATGTCTGACAAGTGTAAAAACTGTAACAAGTATCTTGTTACAGTTTCTACACTTGTCAGACATTATTACCTAATAATTATTATAATAATTATTAGGTAAATTATTATTATTATAATTATTAGGTAATAATGTCTGACAAGTGTAAAAACTGTAACAAGTATCTTGTTACAGTTTTTACACTGTAACAAGAATCTTGTTACAGTTTTTACACTTGTCAGACATTATTACCTAATAATTATTATTATAATAATTTGGTTTAACAGTCACTAATTTTAAAATCTTGAAACAAAATATCACAAAAATCCAAGTCATAAGCTACCTTCTAGAGCAATACCAATGACAATGCGACGTTAGTAAGCCATAAAATATAATAAACAGCGTGATAATAAGTTCGAACTTGTTTGTTTACAATTTTGCCCGCGTGCATAGGTAAAGTCATCATAATCATCATAACATAGTATAAAACAAAGTCGCTTCCCGCTGTCTGTCTGTCCCTATGTATGCTTAGGTCTTTAAAACTACGCAACGGATTTTGATGCGTTTTTTTTTAATAGATAGAGTGATTCAAGAGGAAGGTTTATATGTATTGCATGAAGGTTTATATGTATTACATGCATCATATAGTAAAGAAACTGATAATTTTAGAGGTTTCTAATGTGAAGTCGTAAATAAACACATATTTTTTGCGTTTACATTGCAAACGCTGGCTGAACCCTATGATATAGATCAAAATAATGTACTACAGTATTGTATACCTTAAAAAGGTCTACAAAAAAAGCCGCGTGCACCCGTGCGAAGCCAGGGCGGGTCGCTAGTGTTTACATATACCCATACAAGGCGCGAATCACATTTAATTTTTTTTTTTTTTTCGAAGTGTTGCACCAACTTTTTTCTCACGCAATTTTTATGAGTAATAGTGCACATAAAGGAGCATAACATATATTATTTTCGTGATTTTAAGTCTCAGAGAACACGAAAAAAAAATATGATCTATTTATTTATTTTTATATAAAAAGTAATTCTAAAAATTAAAAAAAATTATGTGATATACTTTGTAATGTAACCTAAAGCCTCGCGTTGGTCTCACTTCTCTAGCTTAATTAGTTTTTGAGATATATTACTTTGAATAATAGTCATGCGTACGGTTATTTTTTCCCATATCTCAAGGTCAAAGCGAAAGCTGGTCGCGAAATGTACATAAATTGTGTTTGTACATCAAGTAGATATTAAAACATTACTTTCGATATAGGTTCTCATTTGGGGGCCGACTCGTCATATTTATCCGGCTAAACCCTTTAATCCACGATTAAGTCTCATTCAGCACCGTGTCACAGGCTCGTTCTGGGCCTATATAGAAAATGGGGAAACAAGAAAAATATCAGAATTAGACGAATGGTTCGTGAATTAGATTTTAACTGTGGATTTGAACATTGGATGAGTTAGACATTAAACGCGAATAGATTCTACAATTTCGCGGAAAAGGCGTGGCAATGTTTACGAGAAGTACTGACGTAAGCTCGTATAAACTTCTACGGCAACGTCCGCCTAGCTACTGACACAGTAAGGGTGCAACTGCACCCACCTAGAGACGGAGCCCTTATCTCCGATTAAAGATGGCTTCCATGAGGTTTTTTCCTGCCTTTTTTGGGTCTCATCATAGTTATTTAAATGTATAAGCTTGAAATGTATAAGCTTTAAATGTATAAGCTATAAATACCGTTTAAATATTCCTTTCAACCTCGCCTGAATATTCGTGAGAACGCCATCAAATATTCTCACGCCCATCTGGTTTGTCATAAACAAAATCCGCATGAAAGGAATTTGTCTAAATTGTAACAAATACTTTAATTTTTTTTACGATTAAATTAAATTAAGTACTGTAAATTAGTTAAAATACCAGACGAAAATATTTTTTTTAAGTAAAAGAGTACTTTTTATTTCACGCAATTAATTTTTCACTGAAGTAATAGTTTTCCTTAAATTAGTTGTTTTTCTTTTGCCGTTTACAAAAATATCAAATATCCTAATGATAGGTTTTATTAAATCTGGAGAGGGCTCTGGTAGTAAAATTTTATTCCCAATGAAGGATACTGCTAAGGGAAATTTTATTTAAAATGGCGGATGCGTCAATGATAGATCAAAAGTACCATCGGCACCTCCGTCATTTTTTAGAATTTGTCTTAAGGGGAGGTTCTCATCTAGCAACCCAAAAATGACACAATTTTCCCGATTTTTTTTTCATGGAAGGAAGTAAATAAAGTACCCAACTTTTTTGGTATTTATTTAATAGGTCCTATAGTGTGTTTAACACTTTTTATTAGTAAAAAATTATATAATACAGGTAGTAATTATTTATTTATGCTGAAACATGGTCGCCTCAGAAAAAAAGTATCCAAGTGGGCGCCACTGTAACGGCTCTATATATTATCTGAAATCAGAAATTCAAATATTTTAATGAAATATATTACATTTTTGTTGGATCTTGAAGCTATAAAATCAATAAAAAATCAAAAATTGCAAAAATGGCGGACATGCAAATTTTCGGTAGCGTTTTTCGAGTTTTTTTCGCTCTTCAAAGTGCTATATAAAAAATAATAATAAATATTATAATTTTTTAGGTTTAGGATCCAATAAATTTAATCTACTTTGAAACAAAAAAAAGTTATATGTTTAGTAGTTTTTGAGATATCGTGGCGCCCAGTTTGAAAAACATGGTTTCGAGAAAAACGCGTTTAAAGTTTAAACGCTACACACTATAACCGTTAATATTAGTATATATAGAAGCACGTCAATAAAGTCATAGCATATATTCCGACATCTGCTGGCATTCGAGGTAGTTATACTTATCATGATCACCCATGGTATGGTCGTAAAGGTGGGAAATTCAAAAATATTACGGAAAACACGCGCTACCGTGTGAATTCCATTTTCGCGTAAAAAGGTGGTTCCATTTTTTTGTTCCATTAGATTGGCGACAATCTAATGAAGGGCTAATAATTTCAATATACATCATATTTTAAATTTAAATATTTATAAAACATATTAATAAAGCGTCAACGAAATATACATTTTTTAAACCAGAGAAAAGTAAAAATATGCAGGGAACTCTGTTTAAAAAAGCGAATGTTAATGTAATTTGTTTTATGACTCATCTGATTTCATTTGATAAGCTTATAAGAAAGAACTCCCCTCGTATGATAAATATTGCAGGTAGGTGTCAAAACATAAGACACGGTATGCTCCGTTTAAAGAAACTTGTTTTTTTTTTGAGTAGACAATCAGCTGTTATGTTTCTTTCATCAGTTATTTGTGCGCTATTTATCAATTTATGATTATTGTTATTACAAAGTTGGTAAATTATTCTCCACTTATTATGACTTTTAAATAGATAAAAAAACCTCAAAACAACGAGACAAACCATTCAACGTTTATTTTTATTTATAGTCTATTTTCTACCTGTAAGACTGGGCTAAATCCTTCCTTACTGTACTAAATAATGTAGAAGGGAGGGACATATTTGTCACCGAAATCATGACACCATTAGCTGTAAACTTACACTTTTACTTTTTCGAAGACACTTCTTCGAAATGATTCGAAGCTGATTTTAGAGTTTTTGAATTTGTATCCACTGTTTCTTCAGTTCGCAGTATTTCTTAAAAAACTAAAATAATGTAAAGTAAAAAAATAGTCAGTGGAGGTAACCGAGTAATCCATTTTTGTACGTACATAAACAATATGAATGAATTAATATTAATCACTTATTTAGCATACAAAGCAGGAAGCAGCTTAATTCATCAAGCCTCAGGTTTCATATTTAAGGTTGTTGACCTTACACCATACAATGGAAGAGTTAAAGGATGTTTATTTCCCATACCAGGAAACGTAGGGAATAAAACCGAAAACCCCAATAAATTAGATTAGTTTGCTAAAAAATACATCCTTGTTATTCTTTAGAAGCCGAAGTTGTACGTTAGAATTGACTCGCATTAGTTCTGCCGAATATCCTACTTTTATTTGTCGTTTTATTTTCGTATCCTTTAAACGTCCTAGTCTGTGACAGACTAGGAAGAGATATAACAGACAAAGGCAGATAACAAAACACGAGGTAAATAATCACATAAAATTGTTTTATTGGTATATGTAGTTCGAAAATAAATAACATAAAAATTTAAATGAGGGAATTAATTTGTGAAACAATCTCATTTAGACATTTTTATATTGATTAGGTATTTATTGTCAATAAAATATCTAAATGAGAGTAAAATCATACGATATGTTCATTAACGTTATTCAAGATCAAATATCGAATATTCAGATATTTAAACATTATCAACTGTCACTAATGACAGTTCTCGCGAAAAACAGCCACTCGGCGCATCGACGGCGGGTGCCGTAAAATAACGAGACGTCCAAAAAAAACGTCATCAAAATTGGCCGAGAAAAAAAGACGTATTTCTATTCTTAATCGAATTTATAACCTTATTTAGTTGTCAAGACTGTCACATCATATGGCAGCCATTGTTTATTTTACAAATTGTGACAATCACTTGTCAAAAGTTTGATATAACCCAAAAGCTTAAACGTGACCGCTGTTTCCATCTCTCTCGTTCGTAGCCAGAGTTGATGACGTTTTTTTTTCTCTTTACAACCGAAAAAGTCTCTTTATAAGCGAAATACTGTTCGAGACAAAACTCAGAGACAATTGATAAATTATGACATGACTGATTGAATGTCAGTTTTTTTTTCATTACTTCAGTCACCTTAAGGCTGTTACATTATGTGACAGTTATTTTATTTATTTTACAATTGTGACAGCCACTTGTCAAAAGTTTGACAACAACAAAGTTTCGCTCCGAGCTTCGACATAACCGCTATTTCCATCTCTCTCGTTCATAGCCAGATTTGATGACGTTTTTTTTTGAACAGCTCATTATTAAAAAGTCGTACGTAAGTAGATGTACAGGATTTTCGTTTATATTTTGACAGCTACCTACAGGGTTTATTATACAAAATAGAAAAAAGACTTTTTATAGTATAAGAGTTTTAGTATGTTTTCTCCATCATCTTTTAAGCTAATTAACAATTGAACATCGAAAAGTATAAAAACACATAAAATATTTTTTATATATGTACCGTATTATAACGAGACATCCAAAAGAAACGTCATCAAAGTTGGCCGAAAAAAAAGGCGTATATCTATTCTTAATTGAATTTATAACCTTATTTACTTGTCAAGGCTGTCATTTTTTTTGGATGTCTCTTTAGCTTGACGTAATGTAATAATAAAGAAGCAAAATGTGTCAAATGAAGTTGGCAATGGAAAAATCTGCTTTTTTCATCAGATATTGAAGCTCATTTAAAGAGCAGTACAAATTGCATTGTAATTTTTCTTATTATTCTACTTAGTTTTTAGCTTAATAGTTCAAATATCCCTAGTTTGGTCAAATTTGGACTTAAAGGGTTTTTACAGTAAGTCCACGATAAGGGTGATCCATTAAAAAAAATTGATTATGGAAAGGGTTACGTTTTACGACTTTCTGATGTTCAACTGTTAATTTTTATAATCATAAAAGATAATAGAGAATAATTTACTGAAACTTTTATACCTACTAAGGAATGTTTCTCTATTTCGCATAATAGACCCTGTGGGTAGGTGTCAAAATATAAACAAAAACCCTGTACAGTCTGTCCAATAAGAAAGGTGCGCCCATAACTACGAATAAAATAATGCATGACTAAAAATAGATACATTTATGAAATATTTTTATAAGGCACTGCTCGTAATGCTCTATGTATATGGGGCATTTCAGGCCAACTAAGTGAGGTCAAAAAAAAAATTCTGTTTGAAACATGTCACAATCGATAGTACTTGCTAAAAAACTAACTCCCCTAAAATTTTAGATTTTTTAAGTCACAAGGAGAGGCATGGTGAGGGTGAGAAAATACAAATTTTTGTTTCGCCTCAATTTCAACCTTTCTCAATAAAAAAAATGAAAAAAATTAAAAAGAAGGTTGCAATGGTTTTCGATGTGTTTTTTGCGTAGAATACGATAAAAATATTTTCAAAATTATTGGGGGTAGTTTTCACCCTTATTTTGAGGATTGAAAGTTTAAAATCGAAATTTCGAAAAGTATGACACGGTTTTTTTTTTCTTTTTTTTAATTACTTTCTTTTTTTTTGTACTTTCGATTAATGTTTAATTCATAATAGGCATCGACCAGGAACTTGCCCAAAAGACGGCCCAAAGGTGAAAAAAACGTAGGTTTAGCGTATTTTCTCATCCTGTGAGATAGTAAATGGGAAGCGAATAATATATTCCAAGGTTTTTTTGGGGTCGCTGATTACGAATCTAACGTAGAAAATTTCCCGTAGAATACGATGGTATTTTTTAAATTTAGCCATTTTTTAATAGTTGACTACCATACTGGATCCGCCATTTTGTTTTTTGAAAATCTGACGTTAGATTCGTAATCAACGACCCCAAAAACCTTGGAATATATTATTCACTTGCCATTTACTATCTCACAGGATGAGAAAATACGCTAAAACCACGTTTTTTCACCTTTGGGCCGTTTTTTAGGCAAGTTCCTGGTCGACGCCCATTATGAATTAAAAATTAATCAAGTACAAAAAAAAAAGAAAAATTAAAAAAAAATGAAAAAAAAACCGTGACATACTTTTCGAAATTTCGATTTTAAACTTTCAATCTTCAAAATAAGGGTGAAAACTACCCTAAATAATTTTGAAAATATTTTTATCGTTTTCTACTCAAAAAAAACATCGAAAACCATTGCAACCTTCTTTTTAATTTTTTTCATTTTCTTACCGAGAAAGAATGAAATTTTAGAGTCGAAACGAAAATTTGTATTTTTTCACCCTCACCATCCCTCTCCTTGTGGCTCAAAAAATCTAAAATTTTTAGGAAGTTAGTTTTTTAGCAAGTACTATCGATTGTGATATGTTTCAAACAGAATTTTTTTTTGACCACACTTAGTTGGCGTGAAATGCCCCATATAAATAAGGTGTAAAATCCTCATTATTATTCTAATCCCCATAGTTATGGCCTCACATATCGATCGTCGAGCATATTTTCGATTAATATTTCAGAGATTAATAATAAGCCTAGATGGTTGTTGAGCCGACGAGATACATTTTCCTTGGAAATATGTGCTTTATCACAGACAAAAAAAAAACACGGAAATACCAAAGCACAAAGAAACAGCGCCTCAAACTTTTTCGCCTACGAGACACTCATTTTGATGCAAGTCCGATTTAGCAACGTAAAATAAACTAAACACCTTACACACTCTATTGCGCATTAGGCTACTTTATGGGCTTCCGTAATAACCGTAACTCGTTTCTCCCCACATGCACTACCGTCAGTTATCGCCACGCTTTCATTTTTGGACAGACTGTCCCTTCTATGATTCGTAAAATACGTTTTTGTTAAAAAAACTTTTTTTTAAAGTATTACGTGTAAGGGTAGAGTTACTCCAAAACTGTATGCCATATCTCAATTTCAGTTCAACCAATCCATAATACACAATCATTAATTGGTTTTCTGCTAACACCATTTTTATATTTTTAAACAAAAATGTATCGCATTGTATAAAATTATATCGAGGCCAAGTGAGATGCCTAAGTTCCATCACTTTAACACATACATTTTAATACGATATGAACAGATTTCAAACTTTATTTATGAATATCTTTGCTTATGTTTCTCATTTTTTTTATTTCTCTTATAATAAAGAACGACCAAAATGTCCATATTCTGTAAATTTTAATGTGACTTACCTAGAAAATAACAAACTACCTTCGAGCTGGTCTTCAATGGACTCATCTTTTAAAATCATGAAATATTTTAATTTCTCATCTCATGAAACCAAAACTTGAAATCCATAGGTACTCACAAATATACACTTTATATGACAAATACTTTGGAAGGGTCGAATAACTTTGTTATTTGGAAATGTAATTTTTTTGAAATTTGGTATGGATATGTACTCAAAAATAACAAATTCAGTTATGACATTTTATTTTTATAAAATGTATGTACATTTTTATAATTCCAGTTTCACAGAAATTGCTTCCAACTAATTTTTTAATGAACATATAACTTACACTTGGCACATCATACAAAAAATCAGAGATTGTTCACGATATTTATGAAGGTAGTTTTTTATATTGCATTCGAAAATAGAAAAACCTACTGAGTGTTCCATTTAAAACAAATACATTGGAAGCAATTCCTGTGAAACTGGAAGTAAAAAAATAAATAAATGTCAATTGAATTCGTTATTTTCGTATATATATATCCATATCAAATTTCAAAAAAAATTGCTTCTCAAATAACAAAGATATTCGACAGTTCCGGGACTTTCTGCAAACCCAGCATAATTACGTTGTATATGACAAATATAGGGTGTCCCAGGGAATTCTGACCCATTTTGATCGTACCTAATCATCTTTTGACATAGCAAACTTAGAAGGATGCGGTCTCTTCCAGTCCATTTACTTTTTCAATAAGTCTTTTTTCGTACTACATGGAGTTACTTGGCCTACAGGGGGGTGTTTTAGAGATGATCAATTTCAATGCAAAACATCGGCATTACTTTGAACACAAAACTCGATATATGTTTACACCAAACAATAGATGCATTCTTCCGCTTTCCAAGAATGTATGGTTTTCAGGAATACTTCATTAATTTATATTAAGAAGTCTCTGGAATTGTCATGTCATTATTGCTAAAATACTTTTCAAAATGGAGCGTGTGGAGTACGGTATCCAAACAAAATAATATATGGTCCTTTCTTTTTCTATGGGGAAAAATTACTTTCTAACATTTTTTTCTACTCTCAGTTGGGGCAAAATCAAAACAGCTATACGGTATTTTTTTTCAATAACATGGTGATCCACATCATTATTCGTTTATTGCAAGGAATTTTGTAACAGAAAGGTTTGGGAATGAGCTTGGGAATAGGTGGATAAGAAGAGCTGGACAATCGAGTGGCCCACTCGGAATTAACAATGGCGACCGGAAATAACAGTGCCGACCCATATTTTCTTGTATGAGATATATTAAGGGTATATGCTACAATCCCTGAAAAGTTGCACCGAAACTTTGTCACCCCAGAAATTGAATAATTCATTTATTAATTTGTTATTTAGATATCAGAAGTATATATATAGATGTGAATGGTAGTATCTTAAAACATGTACCATAACATTTAAGCTGTTTTATTTTGTTTCATTCGTATATTTTTATTTTTAATTTAACAAAATTACTCTTTTTTTAATTTCACGTTATTTTAACACGTTGAGCGCATAAAACACCATTTTAACAAAAAAACCTGAAAAAATAAAGTTGGTTCCACAGGTTAGATTCGCGAAATCACCGCGGCGCTGAACGTGTTAAAAATGTAAATTGTAGTTCCTTGTAAAGTAAATGAAATAAATTATGTATTTTTTAAAAAATACAAAAATACATCATTTGTACGTGGCATAATACGGGTATTCCAGCCAACTGTACTTTTGTGTTTAAATTAATCATACTCAAAATCTCCGTGTATGGTATGTAACACATTTTTAACATAACACATAAAAAAACTGAATTGAAATTGAAAAAGTAAATCAAGTGGCGAAAACCACATCATTGTAAGAGATATTTACAATCAAAATTGGTAAGAATTTTCTGGGACGTCCAAACATAATGTTCTTAAAAATTAAATTCTATCTATCCATTCTGTAAGTGCACATTTTTGGAAAGCGGAAGAATGCAAATTTTGTTTGGTGTAAACATATATAGGGTGTTACATTCAAAATAGTGGCGAATTTTAATGTTTAAATTGACCATATTTTAATAACCATATAGGACAAGTAACAAGTTTTTAACATAGTACGAAAAAAACGTATTGAAAAAGTAAATCGACTGGCGAAAACAGCATTTTTGTAAGTTCACTGTACCAAAAGATATTTACGATGAAAAGGGCCAGAATCCTCTGGGACACCCGGTATATCACCGCGATCAAAGAAAACACACATTCTAGTCTACCTATATTCTGAAGCAGCCAAACAGAGGATTTATTTATTTTGAAATGGAGAGATATATTTCCCATTGGAAACCAAGTTTTACGGTCCATAAAGTGACTCGGCGTAATTTATTTGGTTCCTCCTTTGTTTACCCGACTTGCAAGCTAAATATATCTTATTTATCAAGATATGTCGTGCGAACTATAACTGCCGCTGGAAATAAATGGGACTAATCATAAGCTTGCAGCTTAGCTAATTATAAAATGATCGTTTTTCACAACAGTTTAATTTTTGTCATATGTTAATTGACAATAAAACTAAAAAGATTTTCCGCTTATGTCATAAAAAATATAAATCTAGTTCTTTTAATAAAATTACTTTTGCAGATGTTTAAAAGAAACATATATTTACATATAAGACAATGGCGATTGGTGATATTTCAGTCAGCCATATCTTGAAAACTACGTATGGGACCCACTTCACTTTTTAGGTGATGACTATACACCTCTTACAGAAAGGATTTATAGTGAAAAAACCGTCAGCAAAGTTTGCGAACAAATTTCCAAAAAAACTGCAGAACACCCTGAATCTCAGTAACGCTCTGTTGAATATTTGCAGTATATTTTTTCATAAACTAGAAACAAATATAAGGAGAGGTTTTTCGATTTGTTACAAAATATTTTTTTTCAAAAAGTTATGGCCATTTTAATTTTTAGAAACAAAATGTTCCTATAAAATTAAAATTAAAACGGCCATACCTTTTTGAAAAAAAAATATTTTGTAACAAATCGAAAAACCTCTCCTTATATTTGTTTCTAGATTTTGATAAAATATATACTGCAAATATTCCACAGAGCGTTACTGAGATCCCAGAATGTCCTGCAGATTTTTTTTTATTTTTTCGCAAACTTTGCTGAAACTTTGCTAAATTCACCAACGTATTTAGCCATAAGTTTCTCCTATCAAATATTTTAGAATTGTTAACACATACCGGTTGAATTATAACCAAATTTGTCCTAGCAGCTCCGCCAAGGATTGGTGGATCATCCTACGCTATGCTAATATTTGGCGAATGCGCCAGGAGAAATCTAATTATATGTAACTTATTACATTTGTGTTTTGTTAGCATCTATTATATGAACAATAGTAAACGAGGAGAGGTTATTCTTAAACAAGGTATACTTACAATATTTCAGTTGATGTCACAACTTCCGTAAAAGAATGAACAAATAATTTTCCAAAAATTAAATTTGTGTCTCAATAAAGTAACATGATATACATCAACAGAGTATTCATTTTGTGCAGGGGCGACTACATTCATATATTTAAATTCTAAGAAGTACATCATCTCAATCGACTGCTAGTCTACAAGACAGTTACAACAAAAATAAAAAGTTTTCAAACCTAAATACCAGACCATATACCTTTTTTGGTTTTTGGGCCCCTGAATCCAAATCTGAGATTCGTTTAGCTCTGTCACCTCAAGATTTTTTTTTGAAGCTCATTTGAAAGTTATATCAGGCTCATATTATGTAATTATAAGGTCGAATATAGTAAACATGTTCCAATAACTTGTTCTATAGGTTTTCGGGTCGCCTGATCTGAATCTGAAGTCCATTTGATCACACTGTTGAGGTTCATGGCCATTCCAAGGTCAAAAGAGGGTCATTGGGTTATAGTAAGATAAAATACACCTAACTATGCGAGGATCATTTTTTATAATGCAAGAGAAGGTTGCTCCCTCGTGGTGAATTCTGAGACACATTTTGTGGCTAAATGATTCTAGCATAGTCTTTTTAGGCGAATGACCTTAAAACTCAATAGTATAATCAAATGAACCTCCGATTTAAACTTATAGAACAAGTGTCAGGAACATAGACATAATTATATCTATGGTTAGGAACGTGCAGCGTTTTATTCTTAATTTGACCTTATAGTAACCCTAGAATGACTCTCGATTGACCTTGGAATGACCTTGAACCTCAACAGTGTGATCATATGAACAAGTTATTGGAACATGTTTACTATATTCGACCTTATAATTACATAATATGAGCCTGATATAACCTTCAAATGAGCTTCAAAAAAAATCTTGAGATGACAGAGCTAAACGAATCTCAGATTTGGATTCAGCGGCCCAAAAACCAAAAAAGGTATATGGTCTGGTATTTGGGTTTGAAAACTTTTTATTTTTGTTGTAACTGTCTTGTAGACTAGCAGTCGATTGATATGATGTACTATATAGATAGCGCACTAGTTTTCCCCGGACTTTTAGGGTTTTCTATGAATATTATTGACTTCTACTAATCATAAACAATCATTTCTGTAGGGTTTCGTTCGTGCCCCAGATGCGTTAAAAAACGGCTATTTTTAACATTGTCCTTTCTATATGCCACATTCTCATCTAAACACTTCGGCACGACACTGCTTTAAAACTTAATTTAATTGATAATTGTGTAAACTACCTCCACACTTTCCAAAAACAAATAATATCCGCTCTCAGAACAACTGTAGATGATACTAATCAAATTTGGGTTTACAATGGTGGCTGCTCAGTGCGTAATAGCACACCATAGATCCAATATTTAAAGCAACTCCTCAAATACTAGGACGTCAACGAAAACAATCCTAAAAAGTAACAATATATGTACTTGCTAAAATATCACAATTCATGTCATTAACGAGATAGGAGACGTTTGCTAAAATACACCTTCCAGTTTTTTAAAATCATCTCGTAAACGATTACAGACAAATCAAATTATAAAAATAAAGTATAAAAAGTCATAAAATCCACTAAAACATGCTCCATTTAATTACTCCTTCCACTTTATATACTACAAAACCAGAAGTATATTACAAATTATTAAACAATGGGTGCCAGAATTTAATTTATATATGACTAGCTGTCGCCATCATCGACTTAGGAGATGAAATTATTATGCACAAATATTACTCTCGTTAAAATTTACGTCCTCGTATGTTCTGTTTTCTTTCCATTTCCTCTCCGTTTAATTTCTGAGATATATTAACTCCCACCGTGAAACACTCCAGTCTTCTGCTCCGAATCCCCGACATCATGAACCTCCAAGAACTTAATCTTCGGAAAATAAAACGACGACGTATCCCTCATAAATAATTGCTTTCAGACCGGTGACGTTCAAGGCCCTATACGAGTTCGTCGATCTCCACCTCGACGGGGAGCCGCTGGGCGAAGGGCCGTGCTCGAGGAGGTTCGGCGCAGCGGGGGAAGACCTGGAGCAGAAATTCCGCTCACCCAGAGACATATTTCTCTACGGCAGGGGAGGAGCCAAAAATATCAGGTAAATATTTTTCTACAATGTCTTTCGATTTTTTTTTCTGGTTAGAAATACTATTATACAGGGTGGTCCAATGAAAAGTTTTCATCGGGATTATTTTGGAAACCAGTGATTTGTCATGGAAACGCCGAAACAGATATATTGCTGTTTCTAGTTGGACATATATTAAATGTTTAAATTGCACACCGTATAGTAAGATCAAAATAATTTCTTACACTCTGAAAAAATCTTATAGACGTTATAAGACGACATTCTTGTATAATCCGTTATCGTAAATGTTCTATTGGTCTGGGTTGTGTTAGTTAAACTTTATATGTATGACGTCCCACAATAAATATTCTAAAGGGAAAGGTGACCTTGTCGACCTTTCAAACGAATCTCATCTTCCAATCCAGTGGCCAGGAAAATTTTGGTCTAAATGTCCTACAGAAATTGCGTAAAGTTAGGTTAAATTTCATAAAATTTGTTTATTAACTAAATTCGGGTTATAAATAAATGGAAAACTCACCTTTCAAAAGATGTATTATTTAACTATTGTTGCCACTTATTTGACACTTGATTTTTTCAGAGGTTACTACCCCGCCTATGGACCTTGCGCGAATAAGGTAAACATATGTTTCCTCCTACAATTAACCGGTTTAACCTGTTTCGGCGTTTCCAGAATCCATGATAGATCACTGGTTTCCAAAATAATCCAGGTAGAAAGTTTTCGTTGGACCACCTTATCTTATAATATATTAACGACGGTGGTTGAAGTTAAAGTTTGCAGGTTTTTCAACTCCCAAAACATAAAAGATATAGAATGTAAATAAAAAAAATGACATTTTTCTTTGTATGTTTCAGTCATAATAAAAGTACGTCATTTGTGACAGTAACACTTGTAACTAACAACACCACTGATAGTCTAGGAGGCAGAGACACGTTTTTGTTGCACTTTTTATGCCGACTGAATTGGTAACAATAATTACTTAATGTGTATCTAGTGAAAAAAAAAACAGTTTCAGTTGCCGCGACCAAGAAGGGCGTGGGTGTAACGGCATTCGGAATATATTAAAAACGTTCTTGCAATAAAATAATTTACGATATCTTTTTTAACGAAATTTTTTTAACCGTTATTTGTAATACTCTGATCAAATTTGACCCCGACTGGTTAAAAAAAAAACAACATTTTT
Organism: Aromia moschata; assembly: GCA_029963805.1. Lineage (NCBI taxonomy): Eukaryota > Metazoa > Arthropoda > Insecta > Coleoptera > Cerambycidae > Aromia > Aromia moschata. The sequence goes on from JAPWTK010001151.1 coordinate 45,530, forward strand.
ATGTATTTTAATACAAATCTTTTATTATCGCCTTCGAAATAGGCTCCTTTTGAGCCAATACAAGCATGTCAACGGTTAATCCAATTTTCCATACACTTGTTATATGCCTCGGCCGGGATGGCCTTTAGTTCCTTCAGTGAAATACTTTTTATGGCCTCAATCGACTCATGGCGCATTCCCCGGAGCGGATATTTGAGTTTCGGGAACAGGAAAAAGTTACAGGGAGCCAAATCTGGCGAGTACGGTGGCTGAGCGATGACTTTTGTTTCGTGTTTGGCCAAAAATTCAGTCACGATCAGGCTGGAATGTGACGGCGCATTATCGTGGTGAAAAATCCATGAATTGTCTGCCCATAAATCCGGCCGTTTACAACAAATTGATTCACGTAGACGCCTCAAAACGGCCAAGTAGTATTCCTTATTGACCGTTTGACCCTCTAGAACGAATTCATGGTGAACCACATCACGGTAATCGAAGAAATTTGCGACCGACTTTGACGTGTTTTTTTCGGTTTCGGCTCACTTTTGGCGCGCCATTCGCTAGATTGTTGGGCAGTTTCGACGTCATATTCATAAACCCACGTTTCGTCACCAGTAATGATGCATTTGATGCATGTAGGGTCATCAGCTATGTTGGCAAGCATCTCTTTTGTGACCTCTACTCCATGTTCTTTTTTAGCAAAAAACTCTGGTCTTTTGGTACGACTCTGGCGGCGACCCGCTTCATACCCAAACATCAACCAAAATGTGAGTTGATCCATAAGAGATGTTGAGAGCCTCTGCTATCTCTCTAATTTTTTTCGACGATTTTCGAGCACAATTTCTTTCACTTTTTCGATGTTATCGTCGTTAACAGAGCTGGATGGAAGTTTTCTACGACCTCACGACCCTTACTGAATCCTTTATGCCACTCAAATACTTGCGTTCTCGATAAAGTAGACTCCACAAAACACTTCTGCAACATTTTCAATTATTCCGTAGCCGTAATTCCATTGGAAACGCAAAATTTCAAGCATAGGGGAAGTCCGGGCAATACGAACACGTTAACGGCTAGCTTACATAGAAAAAAAATTGTGGAAAAAATATATTTATTTTTATTATAAATGCAACATAAATATATAAACTCTCAATGTATAACATAAACAAAAACTATTTGTTAACCGGAACAAAGTGATGACAAAAAAAAAGAAAACATTGCAAAATTTCATCTTACCCGGTATACCCGGGCAAGACGAAATTCGGATCTGGGCAAAACGAACACTATTCACAACCGTCGCACGTGAAAGTTCCTTTGCCCTCGTAGGCAGTACAGGCCTCATGAGACCAATTTTGGCATCTATTGCACATGATCCAGTCTTCGCTGGGTTTTCCGTTTATTTCCTCGTATGATTCGCCGCATATTCTGCAGTATGTCTCCTCTTTCTCTGTGTCATTCGCGTTCTTCTTCCGCTGCTTCTTCATTATTGCTCCAGTTTGTTTCCCTTTGTTCGTCATTTCCTTGGGTAACTTTTTCACTTTGGCGTTCGAAGTGTTCAGTTTTTTCAGTTGCTCCGTCTTTATTGGAGTGCTCGTTAATATTTCCTTGCCAAGTTTGCGCTTCCTGTTGCTCTTTTTCGAACATGGCGGGGGAAGTGGCCTGATGACGCTGGGACTATAATATAAGCTTCCGGGCGAGTTTTTTCGGAGATCCTCCAGAGATTGATGTCGAGGTGCAGCATGGCGAGCATCTGAATCTTTGCTGCAACCCGGGGTTGAAGGACATCTAACATTTTCGTTCGTTTTTGCAACTTTCAACGGCTCATCATCGGATGATAAAGAATCGTCGCCTTCCATTTGTTTATCTAACAAAAGAGAGGTCTAGTAATTTCAATATTTTTGGTAATAAAAATAAGTTTAAAAATGATACTATAAACAACCTACCTGTAGTCGGTGTTGATAGTCCCGCGATGGCAATATAGTCCGGGCAAGACGAACACCTGTTCGTTTTTCCCCTGTTCGTTTTGCCCGCCGCTGCACAGTATCAAGAAACTACGTCTACAAATACGGGATGCATGTTTGAAGGACAACAAAAGCAGTGGTTGACAAGCCAAATAGTAGGTAGTATTGCATAAAAAACGATTTACAAATATTGTTAATTGCCGATGATGTGTCACAAACTACTTACCTGTCAAAACTTTTATGAAACTGCGATTTTCTTTATTTGCCGGCTGATGACACACGTTTCACGTCGTCGATGCGGCCATGATGGCATTTTGTGAGCACATGGTCAAGGTTGTTGGTAGGAGAAGTGCGCTCGTATGTGATTGGTGGTTTTAAATTTATCGCCAGATTTCATCTTAACAAGAGTGTTCGTCTTGCCCGGACTTCCCCTACTCGTTGTTCAATGTTTTTTTTATAGTAAAAATCGCCAGTCAACTTTTCGCATCGTAAACAAATGGCTACCAAACACACACTAATTGACATATCCCGCTCAAACTTCGCGCGAATGTAAAAGAAGGTTGTAACAACCTCGGAAAATCGATTCGGAAAACCGATTCGGTTTACTGCGCCCGCTTTAAATGGACCAGTCCATGTCAAATTTGATCTGTAGTATAAAATCTGCTCGGATGTACTTGTGAAAAAACAATACGTGCTGTAAAGAGATTGTATACAGTATGAAAATGTTATATGGTCGAAAGTCCTTCACAGGCCAGGCAGAACATATGGGTATAGAGGGTAGTTCTACCCACTCGGAAAATTCCGCATGGGTAAAATACCCACTCGGAATTTTACGATAATTTTCGGGAAAAGCATCGTCCTCAAGCGAATATTATTGTTTTTTTTTTTTTCATTTTTGAATCTACCCTAGATATGTGCGCCCCTAGCATAAACAGCAGTATTACATTTTCGTCTGCTACATGTGTTCGTGAATCCGTTGTGAATGTACAGCGATTTACAGTGAAGAGAGGTCAATGAGAAGTATGATGAGAAAAAATTGAGATGGAAAAGTTCGTAGTGCGACTGAAAAGAAGGAACGAGGAGAGCGTGGATGATGCTATTAAACATCAAAGTGAGAGGAATGTGAGAGGATCGACATGTTTGGATGCTGCAAGTTCGTCTTTTAGAGGCTTTAGGATCGTGATGGGACTGTTGGCAGTAAAAAAACACGAAAGCGAAAAATATGCTTCTAAAAATCGTTAGTTCAGAATTAAATCACGATTTTTTTGCATTTTTCTGTTTCAACAATAGACACGTTCACTATATTCCAGTAACATTTGTATATTTATTAGGGATCATAACTTTATGCAAAATTACAAATTCAAGATTCAAATAACAAATTCAATTCGTTGGAAATTCAAGAAGAAAAATCTTGAGCACAATTAAAATATCACTGCAATTGACAGCTCGATGCGGCCAATCATACACATTATGTTTCGACAGTCCAAAATGTTCAAATTTCAATTGTTAATTATAAATTATAAACTTATCGAAAAAAGCGAAACCTGTTATTTCGTACTCTTATTAGCTGTTCATTTTTGAAAAAAAAAAATGTTTTTATTCATAAGAAAATTATATAAGAAATGTAAATAAATAATACTATTTTCTATTATACAGCATTGTAAAGTTCTCTTATTCAACAAAATTTTTTCTGCACAAAGTCCCCCGATCGATCTCTACTCATTTATAGAGTTCGAGCGAGCGCGGAGTGTAACACGACTATAGCCTTCTCTTGTAAAGCGTTTGCACTTGCTATACCTAAGTTAACATGGAGTGTCCATGTATATTTTAAAAAGCAATTTACGAATGTCAAACGATTTTAATTTTTAGTTTTATTGATATGAACTTTAACAAAACAGATTTTAGAATTGAAACAATTTTGTATCGCGTGAAACTCAAGTAGGTAAGTTATAGTATGGTATATAAGTAGGTGCCTAAGTTATAATATGGTATTGGATAAATTTAACACCGTACGAACACGTTTGTGCTTGGTAGGGATGGGCGATACCGATCCGATATATCGAAGTATCGATACCTCGTTTGTAATACATCGAGTTTTTGGCATCGATAATTCTCTCGTGCGATATTCTAAAATATCGATATTTTCGTTGCGATACCGAATAAGTATCGGAAATTTTTTACCCGGTAAAAAAACGCGTGTTCGCCCTGTGTTGTTAGTTGCCAAAACAATCGTACAAGAGTGAATTTCTGTTGTTTGTTGCGGGTTTTTTTGCAAAAACTTCGATGAACATCAAATAAGTGTTTAACTTAATCTAACTCTCTGTCTTTGCTTTAATGTTGGCAAAAGTCTGTGTTTACAGCACAGGTCATCTCTTAACCTAACTCTCTGTACACTTTTCTGCTAATGGTAATTTTTTTTTAGCAACGATCTGAAGAAGTTTGGAATTTTCACCCAAAATGAGTGAAATACATTTGCAAAAAAATTGTTATTATAATTTTATGTGTGTTAGTTTTTGAAAAACTGTTAGAAAAACTTGTTTATAAAAAAATTGTTCCATTTTTATCAAAATGAGAAAACGCTTATTATTAGGGACAATATTTGTGATGCACGGAAAAAAAGATGCATTAATAAATAGTAATAGTATGACGATGGAGGGAGTTTTCATTCAATTTTTACCATTAAAACAGTAAAAATTGAATGAAAACAATCTTTTTCGAGAGTCAGTACTTTTCTTTTTTTTTTATGCGTACGATTAATCGAAATGTTTTTTTAAATTTATGTTATTGATCAAAACCAAAGAAATGGGTATTTTTATTTTTGTTGATCTCGCTTGAAGTTGAGAGAAATTTGAAGTTGTAATTTATTTCAGAATGTTTATTACAAAGCAATTATTTTATCCTTTTTGATAAATAATAAAAAAATAAAAATAAATCGTTCGTTAAACTTTCGGATTATTTTCCTGCTCATCAAATAATTTTTTATCTTTATATTCACATTAAATTATTCTAAATGTTCAAATTTTGGAAAAGTATTCATTTGATTACCGATATATCGATTAATTTTGATAGATATATCGATACCCGGGTATCGAAAAACTCAAAATACTTGCAATACCGCGTATCGATATTTTTTCTTTCGATTCCCATCACTAGTGCTTGGGCTCGTATAACATATAACATGAATAACGTGTAAAGAATTTTCAGCCAGCGTAAATAAACTTTTTTGTAAGAACTTTTTTGATGATCCGAACGTCCCTCCTACATAACGACATAATCCAGATCCGTGATTTACTTTAGCTTAACGAACCTACCGTTAGTGGTGCGCTCTCGAGAACGACATCTAGTGGTTGTCACTCTTGTCAAACCCACTGGAACACGTCGAATCCTATTTAGGCTTGCTAGAAGGCAGTCCCTATATGTCATCGATTGAGTCTTAACAGTCGAAACCTTATACAATTTTACAATACTGATCATTATGCCTAAAGTATACTTCACCAAGTCTTCAGTCCTTGAAACTTTAATAGTGCACCGTTATTTTGTATCTTTAATAGATTTTTCAAAAATATGTTTAAACCATAAATGACATACGGATTTACTCATTTTATAATAATATTTCCAATTCTTACTGCAGATTTATTTACAGTGTAAATCCTTTACATATTTTTTTATTTAAAAGAATTAAATTACATAATTACCTCTGTATTCATTCACGTAACGTATTTTCATGCAGTATATATACATTCCAGGACCAAGTGTCACATTTGTTTTCACGGTATTGTGCTTCTTTTGTACTTAACAAAATTATGTTTTTTCATTTTGCCTTGCAAAGATTACCTTGTACAAAAGGCCTCCATACACGGCACATTTTACAGTGAGTAATTCGGTTATCAAGGTAATATTCTTTTTCATTTCCGCCCTAAATTATTTCATGCGTGAGAACGAAATTTATTCAGGGCTATTTCGTGCAAAGGACTGCACACAGTGGCGTATTGTAGGAAAAATAAAAAAGGTAAAGGAGTAAATCGAACTTCAAATAATGTCAACTTGTTTCCATCTTAACTGGGACAAACTGTATGTAGCTATCCTTTTTTGGTAGATATTCATTTCCAAGTTTTTCAGCTGCTTCTTGAGTTTAAAACATTGGGTTTTATTTAATGGCATCCCACTATCAAATACGATAGTTACACTCGTACTACTTACTGATAATAAAAATAAGTTTTTTGCGTTATTTTGAGTAAAACCTGTTATTATCAAATACCAGTTGTAGCTATCGTTATTTAAAAAAACCGTTTATAATAACATGTGAAAAAATAATAGATTACTAAATATATAAATAAAAAATATACATTCGTGCCATATGAGAAGATCAAAGTTTTCCGGATCAAAGCTTTCTCCATAAAAGGCACTTACAATTATATAAATGAGCGAGGGTTCATTCGTCTCTTCAAATGTAGTTTCAGATGCTGTCTGCTCCTTTGTATGAATCCAAGATGACGAATCCAGTGTGTAAGAATTGTGAAAAAAAAAGCATGAATAATATCTTTCTTCAGTCAACGTGTGGTTAACAAATCGGTCTCAAAGTGGCTTCAATTGGGGTTTTTGAGTTTTGGTTAAATTTGAAGTTAAATAAATCAAACCACAGCATTGGTTTTATAAAACGAGAAACATCTTGAAATGACTTGAATGAATAATTTTCGAGTTACACATTGAAAAACAAGTCAGAATAGCAGAATTCAAGATGACTAATTCAACAAGGTGTATGTGAAGGCCAAAGACCGAAAAAACTGTTTCTCATTCTCGAATGGAGAGTTAGATTCCATTCAAACCTTTGTTGAATCAGCTGAATAGATAGTTTTGGATCTGCTCATCAAGAATCGAGAACTAAAATAGCGAAAAATGGCGGATGCAACATAGTGCCTGGATTTGACAAAAATAGCTTGAATCAATAACATAGACCCAAAAAATATTATCGATCCCAGAGAGCGAAGTACTCATACCGTATGTTTCGGGTCCAAATTCGGAGTCGGTTTGGTCATATCACGTCAGGTCCATCCCTAACCTCAAACAACGCTATATAGTAGCATCTGAAAGTATTTGAAAGAACGTTTTTTGAGCCATCATTTATTCCTCTAAACTAGGGATGGGCACCTAACATCGATGTTTCTGAAATATCGATGTTTTCCACTGAATATCGATGTTTAAAACATCGATGTTTTAATTTCGATGTTATATTTTCAACATCGATGTTACTTGTAAACATCGAAACATCGATGAGTAATACGTATCCCACAAATATCATTTAATATTTCAGTACGAACATTTTTTAAGTTGCTAAAAAAAACGAAAAAAATTTCTAATTGATTCGTTTTACTCTTTGTACATTGTGGCTTAAGCGACATATATCCATCAAGGCAGAAAGTATTAAATTCCAGCAAAGATCTCATTTATTAAACGACAGTAAGCCGATATCTGTAGGCACATTTTCTAGTTTCTACTTCTACAAAACTATACACTTTTTTCAGAGAACATAAAAATTAAAGTCACTTTATACTGGGTGTAACAGGATTATGGTACAGCCCCCTTTTCTCCTTTAGTTTTCAAGATAGTTAATTGAAATTTGGGATATCCTATATACATAATAAGCGGCACTGTCTGACATACAAGTGATATTTTTCCACTTCCGGTTTCGTCGGAAGTGACACTAACTTGATTTTTAAATGGAACTCCCTTTATATTATTGCATTTTTGAATTCTGCATAATTTTCTGAATCCAACGATACCAAATAAGTGACATTTCAAACGTCAATATTGTTTACAATTATAATTTTTAGTTTTCCATTTAAGTGGGCCATGACGGTTCCGATTTATTCTAAATGACCCATGTAATGCTACAAAAATCAAAATCCCGTCAAAATTACTAAATTATGTGATTTATGAGCAAATAAAGTTCATCAAATCATTTCTCTTAGCTGTAATTTTGTTTGTATTTATCGCATATAATACGACATAAGAATAAATTACTTATTAATAGTAATAATAAATGGTACTACGGTACCAATATGATTCCATTTGAAAAAGTTGAGTTCTGCTCCAAAAACAATTTTGATGAATTTAATTTGCTCATAAATCACATAATTTAGTATTTTTGACGGGATTTTTTTTTGTAGCATTACATGGGTCATTTATACTAAATCGGAACCGTCATGGCCCACTTGGAAAACTGGAAAACTAAATGGAAAACTAAAAATTATAATTGTAAAAAATATTGACGTTTTAAATGTCACTTATTTGGTATCGTTGGATTCAGAAAATTTTGCAGGATTCATAAATGCAATAATATACAGAGTATTCTATTTAAAAATCGAAAGTTAGTGTCACTTCCGGCGAAACCGGAAGTGGAAAAAAAATCACTTGTATGTCAGATAGTGTCGATTATTATGTATATAGGATATCCCAAATTTCAATCAATTATCTTGAAAATTAAAGGAGAAAAGGGGGTGTACCATGATCCTGTTACACCCGGTATATATTATTTTGAAACATCGATGTTTCATAACATCGATGTTTTCTAGCCGATGTTTTTACTACCATCGATAGTAGGTACCGATGTTGAACATCGATGTTTTTAAAAATGTGCCCATCCCTACTCTAAACAAATTTTGGAGATAGCCGGTACCGTAAATCGTCCCACATATAAAAAAAAACTCTCAGGTTCTGTCGCATGTCGCATAGTTTTCCCGTAGACGGGCGCCATGTTCACGCGGCCAGCAGCATTTTCAATACTAAAGGTATAAACATTGTTTGTGGAAGTAGTGATTCCATAAGCAACGGTTTTTTAGAAAGCGGATAGCATTCAAACCGCAACTTTACCCAACCGGCGCTGTATAACATTTCAGTATCATTTAAATGCGAGCCGCGTTGTTTATCCCCGCCCACACGACGCTCTTTGTAGCCGCCGCCGCGTCTCGAAATAATCTCATTACACCACGTCTCGATCCGCGCTTTTTCAGCTGCGTCTACCGCTTCGAGGCCCGCAGGGACGAGGATAAAAGTCACCCTGAACGAAGTGACGATAAAAAACCGCGGCTGCCAGACAGCGATATCCAAGGACACCGGCCGCCTGGAGTGCTCTGGCAACACGTCGGCGACGCTGCGCTTCTTCGAGCTGCCCTGGCCCGACGTTCCAGGCGTGCCCAGGGATTGCCTGTGCTCGGTCGAGGAGGGTGAGCTCGTGCCCTTCACCTACGTGTCGTCCTCCAACGTGGTGGAGCTGCGGTTCGACGTGAGCGGCATGAACGCCTCGGACGACTTCAGCACGCTGTTCTTCGAGGGCAGCTGGAATTTCGTGAGGACGCCGGGGTGCGCGAGGAACCTCAGGTTTCGAGGCCCCAGCGGAGAGATAGCCTTCCGGTATCCGTCTCGTGATGAGGTAAGTGTAGGCCAAAGAAATCTATACAGTGTAGGCCATAATATTCGCAACATATGGAAATCATGTTTGTTACTGAGATATCCTAAAAAAATTTGTAGGTGATAGATTCTTCGTGTCTAAGTACATGGGTGTGGCCAAGTTAGGGCTGGGGTCCCCCCCCTCGCCCCTATGTTGCTCGAAAAACTGTAAACTTTATTAATGAAAATAAAAACGAACGCCCGTTTGCACCGTTGTGTAACTTAAGTAGGTATTACTTACCCAAGGTTTTTGCTTAATGTTATGAATAACTTGAGCAGTGACAGCTGGTAGAAAGTTTCGTATTATCGTTAGGAAGTCTATGGCGCCGTTCATACCAAGGTGACATAAGATAAGCGATATATCGTGAGGGATGTATTGCGACGATATATTGCTAGGATGGTTCATGAGAGCGGGCGATAAATCGTCGCGATCTGGGCGACAAAAATGGGCTATTGTTTCTCGAGAACTGTCGCTGTATGAATCAAAATTCAGGGAGTTTTATCGAATGAATCCCGAAAACTTTCATTTTCTGAAAAGTCTAGTGTCACGAACCCTTGAAAAAAAAGATACACACTTCGGGAAAGCTATTTCTCCAGATGAAAAACTTCTGATTACTATGTAAACAAGCAATAATATCGACCCTCGCTCTAGTCAGGAGGATGGCCGAACGGAGCCGTAACGGACCGAGCAAGCGGACGATCGGGGAGCGCGGCCTCAGTCTGGCCATAGGAAGTTAACGAGTACTGTTGTAGACGTGAGATACGGTCCCAAATAAAGTATTAGGTGGTGAAAACCCCTCGTTATTATTTTATTTGTTTCCCAGTTGTTTACAACTATAAGGTACGTAGATATGAATATAAACAGTCACATCTGACAGAATCGTTACATCTGTCTTACTGTATGCGGCAATGGTATAATTCCAGATGCACAGGTGAGCTTTCACCAAATTAATGACAGAAATTACAGAAGAATTGTCTTCTCTTCTTGATGTCATGTTCACAGTTCGAAATATCGTACGCAACTAATCGCTGAAGAGACCGGCAAGTCGTACCTCGAGAGATATGTCACTTACGATATGTTGTGCAATCGCGCGGCTGTGAACCTTTTTTATCGCCTCCCTTTAGATTTCAGGTATATGTCTGTGCGTATCGCGTATCGTATATCGCTTACGATATATCGCCTATCTTATATCGCCTTGGTATGAACGGCGCCTAACACCCACAGCAGATTTTAGGTGGTTACTACTAGACGCTTATGGAAGGCTAGATTACCAAGAAAAGAATAAACTTTTTTTATAGTATTTATTAACACACAGGACCACAAATGTTTTTCTATTGCACGGAAGTACAGACCCGGTCTACTGCAAGTTTTTGGGGTCGCTGAACACGAATCAGACCTTGGTTTTCCTCGTTTACAGCTAGTTTTTTTTTTCTAACCTCAAAAAACACATTTTACATGGTAGCTTGATTACATAGATAAACAAACACAAAACCAGAGAAGACCATTCCCATTCTACGGTTTTCAACTCGCTGAAACAAAATCTGAGATGAGGGTGCATTTCCGACATCAGTTTTTCCCCTAGGAACAAATATCCCTATGAAAAACACTAAATCAAACACTATGTCATGCAAAGCACGATCCAATCATGATTCTTAACTTCATAGTCGTGGAATTCCAAAGCTTCATAATCCCATAACCTCATAACCTTCCAACTCTTAACCTCAAAAACCTTATAAGTAGGTACTGTGAAAGTTGGGACACTACAACGTGATGAAACGGCATAAATATAATCTAAGCATGACTCTCAAATCCATAGACCCGAAATCCCATCGCTCTGAAATTCCATAACCTCAATCTCAAAGCCATTAATCTCAAAAACCTTATATCTAGGACCTATGAAAGATAGTATGCAGCAACCTAATGACGAGGCATGAATATGATCCAATCATATCTCCCAACCCTGTAGCCTCGAAACTGCATAGCTTCGAAATTTCATAGCTCTGAAATTTCATAACCTCATTTCAAAATTTCTGGAGTCATAAATTTGAATTATGTTCTTACTTATTCATCATTTGCTGCACTCTAGCAGTTGCAGAACACAGATATAGGGATTTTTGAGGTTAAGGTTTTTGAGGTTATGAGGTTTGGAGTATGTGTGCCGTATGATTTCTGAGGCTTAGGGTTGTTGTTAGATAACATTAGGTACAATCGCAAGCTCGTCAAGTACATGACATGGTTTCTGATTTAGTGTTTTTCATAAAATTGTCATAAATGCATCCAGACCGCAGAATTTGATTCAGCGCGTTGAAAAACGTAGAAGGGGGAATTGTCTTCTCTGGCTTTGTGTGCCTGGGTAATCAAGCTACCGAGTAAAATGTGTTTTTTGAGATTCGAAAAAAAACTAGCAGTAAAACAAGGAAAACTGAGGTCTGATTCGTGTTTAGCGACCCCAAAAACATAATGGAGACCGAGTCTGTACTTCCGCGCATTGAAAAAACTTTTGCGGACCTGTGCAATCAAAGTCAACTCATTATATGAGCTATTTTGTTGTCTGATGAGTTCAAACCCGTAATGTGATGAGAGCCCTTCCATTGAAGGAGTCTTAAGAGGTTTCGTTCTAGTAGTACTTATTTCAGGGTATTTGGGTGATTTTCTGTTGTATCGAGATGTTTGTTGGTTCTAGATTTGCTGACCTCCGTGACATAAGGAACTCGTAAGTCTTCATATAACGCCTGGTTTGACACAAACCATGGTGCTTCAGTTATCAAGCGTAGGATTTTAGATTGGCTTCTTTGTATATTGGATTTGTTGGCATAAGCCTAAATTTCAACTCCCTATGACAATATTGGTGTTATGATAGTTTTAGACAATATTATTTTGTTTTCTAGAGACAGTTTGGAGTTGTTTCCTATAAGCCAATATATTTCTTTAATTTTCAGGTCAATCTGCTTTCGCTTTTTAACAACCTGATTTTTCCAAGTTACTCTGGTGTCCAAATAGATATTTTATCAAATGAAACTTGCGAAAACTTGCTTTCATCTGGACAAAATTTTATTACACCTACATCCGAGTAACTAAAAAATGTATTATGACATCAATCACGTGATGAGATTGATCTTGAACTTGAAAAAATAAATTACATGAAACAATGAAAAGTAAAATTAATAAGATTAAAAAAATGTTTTGAAAAAAAATTAATTTTAGGGCAGTGTGCCAAAAATGAAGAAAAATATCAAGTGATAAATTTGATATACCATATTTTTCTTCATAAAAACGGATTTCCATGTATGAAATTTCTATCTGCAATTTGATGCAGCAATTATTATTTGTCACTATATTGAAAGCTTGCAGTATTTTTAGTTCAGAAGTAAAAATTGCGCTTCGATTTACACTATGCAATTTTCATTGCCTATTCATCAGGTACCAGACATACATTTTGTTTTATGCCAACTAAAATTGCAGGTATAGAATGGGAATAAAGGGTTTTGTGTTTTTGTAAACAATCAACAAACAACAGCACAAAATCTGTTGGACTTCAATAATTGCCAGTTCCTCCAAAATTGGAATTATGTTGGTATCCACTTAATTAGGTTGTTGATATCCACTTAATTACTAACTGTAACCAAAATTACGTGCGACAAATTGGACGAATTTTATTTCCATGCAACAACGTCATGAAAGAAATTGCATAGTGTAAAAGCAAAAATATTGCGGCAAAAAATTGTTACACCAAGTTGCAGGCACAAATTGCAAGTGGAAATCCATATTAATATCATTAAATATAGTATAACAGTTTTTAGAAATATATTTGTCGATAAGTGGGCTTTCTTTTTTCTCTAATTTCTAATTTTCTATTCTTTTTCTAAGCAAAAAGATTAGAGAAGCAAAATACCTAAGGCCGGGCGCTGACAATCTTTAGGTTTGTTCGAACAGAAAATTCACAAGAGTTCAGAACGTGATTCACCCCTGCTTAGATTCCATGCGCGAACTTATAGTTCTAGAATCAACTGACTTACTTGATTAGTGTTGGAACGATTTAGAATAGGTTGAGAATTTTGTTTGATCTTCATCTATAAAATCAAAAAATAAAAACAGCTGTTAGAAAACATTGTGCCTTCTATGCTATAATATATTTAAACTGGAGAAATTGATGGATTGTAAGGTAATTAAATCGCTATTACTAATATATTAATAACAAACACAAATAATTTAGGTTATTTAGCACTAAACTAATTCAGAATTTAAATTCCTGGAACTCTAAAAATGATTCAGAACCAGTTTGGAACACAATTCACTCATTCCTGCAACTATAAGTGCATCCAATGCACTATAAGTTCAGAATTTTTAAGTCGACTTGGAACGGTAAACTGGCTTTCCGCAAACTCCGAAAAGTTCTGAACTACTGTAGGAACAAATCTTTTACGTACGAAACAGTTTGGTTGCGAAAATTAACAACTTACCAACTGCTATAAATGTACATATACTATATACGGAAGAGCACTCATATGCAATTAACATGCAACTAGAAATTTGCTCAACGAAACGGTTTGTGTTTGACACAAGCTGAACGTTGCCTGTTACATCTTTCCACGACTCAAGGTTTAATTGAATATATGAGCATTAAAAGCAATTTGGGAAAAAACATTGCGCAACTATTACATATTAAAAAAATTGCATGTCAGCGTCCAGCCCAATTTTTTTTATTTTTCGCATTTCCCAAATTATCCCTACTCTTATTCAAATATATTTTTCATCTCTTTCGAGTAACAACCACTATCGGAGACGTCTGTATGCATTACAAATTATCCACCCAATGCAATGATAAAATCTTTCGTAACGTCTTCAGATAATAGATAAAAGCATTCGGTTCGTAAGTTTGATTTCTTGTTTAAAGATCCAGTTCCACCAATTTCATTCCATCAGTGTTTATCTACGTCTATTTCCAGTAAAGTTACGAGTCGAGTAGGACGGCTGAGGTAATAAAAATTCTCTTCCGTTAAGTGCTGGTTTGCTACAATCACACGGAACTAGGAGCCATTTAAATTTCCTTTAATCTGTTCCAGTTTCGCGCTATCTTCGTATTTCCATACGACGACACACATACACACTATCTGCCTGTGTGCAATTTCCTACGGCATCCATAGCCGCAACAGAAGCACGGTAGCAGCTTGGTTAGTTATTTATTTAATGATAATAAATAATAGTATATATTCAGGTCCGTAGCCAGCCCGGATTTTTAGGGGGAGAAAAAGGTCTTCGAGGGAGAGGGGGCGAGTTAATTTTTTTTTTATATCATAATGTAGAAAAGTTAAACCGAACACAAAGTGAACACAGGAAAATTGTTCTTTGCTATTATACGTATCGTGTTTCTAACAAAAACTATTTCTGAAAGAAAATATAGCGTCCCAAGCTAGTCCTATACTAATAAAGATATCGGAGTATAACAAAAGCGACGTCAATTTGTTGTAGCAGAAGTGTTAGAGAACATTATAATTGCCTCCCCCTGTAGATTTACCCGTGCAGTACGACCCCCAAGTTTTTTCCCAAATAACAACTCATATATTTTTTATGCTAACGTATACATCGGTCTAATCTCTATTAAACAACTTAGTAACTTAGTACTTTTTTTATGTAACATATGATGTTGATAAGAAATGGTTAAAGTAAATCATGATATTGAAGGCTATAGCATTATATATAGCTATAGCAAAAATTAAGCAAATATATAATATCGAAAGGCTTTAAAAAATTAATTTTCTTGTCAAACGATATATTTCAAACGAACGAAATTCGATGAGGTTTCAGCAAGATCCCGTACATATATAATTTCTTTCCCACACATACATAAATCCATTGTGAAACATCCAACAAAACGGCTAGCGCGTTCACCTGATCATTTCCCTCTAGATTTTTCCTCTTGGTACATTGTTTGGAGGAATTGTTTGTACTGGTCAAAATCTGCATTAAAAAGTTTTACCGAATAATAATTCAGTCCGTTTCTGGTTTTTGTTAGGCATAGGTATTCCACATCAATGTTATTTCTGTTTCGGGTAAGATGTTGACGAATTAGATTCCGAGGGTTGTATAGATGTAAATTTGATTTGATATGTAGCAAACACTGAAGCAGAGCTAACTGAAATATCACCAACCGCCACTGCACTGAAGTATGTAAAGGGAGGGTAAGGTCAGTTTTTTTAGTTCCTTGAAAATTTATTTGCAGTCATCTCTATAACCTAAGTACCCAATAACTCTAACAGCTTTTATCTGCATTGCAAAGGTAGAAGAGCAATGTGGTGAACGGTCACAAACAAATTTTGGCGTCTGTGAGTCGGACGAATATTGATCTCGATTTACCCGGATCGAGAGTACCTCTCCCTCTCGTTTTCGAGGATGATGAACACGATGCCAGTGTCAGAATGTCTTTGGAATTGCGCAACCCCCTAAAAACGGCCAAAAACCACCCCCCTACATAATTTCCTTGTAAAAAACGTTCTTTCCCCCCGTTTTCGAAGATGCTGAACGCGGTGGTGGTGTTCAATATCCCTTACGACCCCTCACCAACCCCCTCCACCAGCCAAAACTCACCTACGAAAGCGATGATTTATTTATTGATTTGGATTGAAGGGATTTGAAGGGATTGAAGGGATTTGAAAAAAATTATTCACCGCCATCGTGTTCAGCATCCTCGAAAGCGGGGGAGGCAGACGTTTTGCCACTGAATACCCCTTTCGGAGGTGAGTTTTGACCGGTGGAGGGGTTGGTGGGGGTCGGAAATAATCTTCAACACCACCACCGTGCTCAGCATCCTCGAATACGAGGGGGGACAGACATTTTGCCGCTGATATTAAAAAAATACCCCCTTTCGGGGGTGAGTTTTGGCTGGTGGAGGGGTTGGTGGGGAATCGCAAAGGATATTGAACACAACCACCGTGTTCAGCATCCTCGAAAACAGGGGGACAGACGTTTTGCCACTGATATAAAAAAAAATAAAAAAACACCCCCCGGGGGTGAGTTTTGACCGGTGGAGGGGTTGGTGAGGGTCGTAAGTCATCTTCAACACCACCACCGTGCTCAGCATCCTCGAATACGAGGAGGGACAGACATTTTGCCGCTGATATTAAAAAATACCCTTTTCGGGGGTGAGTTTTGGCTGGTGGAGGGGTTGGTGGGGGGTCGCAAGGGATATTGAACACCACCACCGTGTTCAGCATCCTCGAAAACAGGGGGACAGACGTTTTGTCACTGATATAAAAAAAAAACACCCCCCTGGGGGTGAGTTTTGACCGGTGGTTGGTGAGGGTCGGAAGTCATCTTCAACACCACCACCGTGCTCAGCATCCTCGAAAACGGGGGAAAAGGCGTTTTTTTACAAGGAATTGATGTAGGGGTGATTTTTGGCCGTTTTGGGGGTTGCGCAATCCCAAAGAGACTTTTTGACACCGGCATCGTGTTCAGCATCCTCGAAAACGGGGGGGAGGATGTACTCTCGATCCGGGCAAATCGAGATCATTTTTTCAGGGTTTTTCCGACTCACAGACGCCACTAATTTCATTATTCACTATTTTATTAATAATTATTAGTTGGATTACTACATTAGCAGGCCCGAAGCGTTTGTGACTTCGTACGCCAATGCCAAACAAAAACGGCACCAGCCGGCATCGGCAGTTAGCAAACGACAGCAACTTTCGCGAAAGTATCTACACGTGAAGATTGATAGACTGATTACGGGCACATTTCAGAGCCAGTCTCACTGTTGGTGAACCTCGTGTGCACTCAGTGAATCACTATGCCGTGTTGAGCATCTAATCGGATGAACGTTCGCGCTGCTTCCGCTCCTTCCCGAATGGCATTATTCAAATTTCGTTAGAGCATAAATAATGGAAGAGCGTGAGGTATCCCGATATTACGTCGTCTCTGGAGGTGTTTAATGCCAATTGTAATTTTAAGCGACCATGAGAATCCATCTGCACTCTGCATTATTCAATTCATTCATCTAAATATTGTTTGTTATCGTGTGAATTATGAACCATGAGGGTTTTTGCATTTTTGAATAGGTGGTATGCCTATGTGTTAAAAATACTTTATTATTGATTTTAAAGTTTTATCATTTACCTAATAGGTATACAGGGTGTTTTAAAAAATGTCCCAAACCTTAAGCGAGGATAGTGTTTCCCAAACAATTTCAGTTCAAAATAGAAATATAGAACATATGTACATGATAAAAGTAAGTTTCGAAATTAAAACTTCACTGCAATCCCATATACATATACCAGTAATATACACCCATATTTCAACCCTACACTTTTACTCAACGCTCATTTTCCTACAAAGTTGGCATTATCAGGAGATAGTTAACTCACTGCTATTCATTTCTAATCCATTATTGACGCAATGTAATTTTCGAAACTTACCTTCAATATGGCTATTCTGGTTCTAGTTCCGTTTTTTGAAAATTGCAACAAAAAAATAGTAATACGAAAAACATATAATATATAGGTTGATTCATCGAAATCGTTCATTAAAAATATAGGGGCTTGTAGAAATGATTGGAAATTTGGACAGTTAGTAGGCCTATGGCGGACTTGATCTATCTTCCAGAGGGCTGCACTTCCGGTTATGCCGGAAGTAGGCATCAACTTCCTTATTTTAAATTCAATGATACCTTTTTTAAGGCTTATTTTCAGATGATTTCCCTATACCTAACTTCTAGGAATTTTGATTTTTTTAAGTTTTTTGAAACTTTATTCATTAGTGCCGAAACCTCTAAAACTATCTGTAGTGGTCATTTTAGAAAATTAAATATCGATTTTAGCACTGTCTTTACTAGAACCATAAAAGCTCTGCAGCAATGCTTTTATTATTTCTTAGTTATGTACTGGGTATTTAAAATAGAACTACAATTTATTCCAGCTTCAAACCATACAAACTCATTTTTTTTAAACGATGTCCCATACCCTATTTTACATTTTGATGTTAAGAATTAAATTCAATTCTATTAAAAAACTATTAATGATGTTAATATTAATCCCAATACTGATTATTATTGTATTTTTCATATTTTCTTTACTTTCAATCGTAATTATTAAAAAAATATCGATAGCTTAATTTTATCTTAACAAATGCAAAAAGTGAGTGAATCACATCTCGAAGGTGAGGATGGCCTAACATTATGTCATAGAAGCTATGTGCTGTGCAATAGTATTATTGAGTCAAACTTTCTGGAAGTGGGCCACTAAAAATCGACTGGTTGAATTTAATACCTTTAATTGAATATTTCGAAAGGTTATATCTGAAATTGATTATCCCAAAATTTTTTAAAAAATTTTAATTTTTGCGAAAGTTATAAACAAATGAATTTTCAGACGCTTTTTTTTAAATGTCAATTTCTCAGCGACTAATTGATAAAAATTAACGAAAATCTAATGGCGTATATAGAATTAGTTGCAGAATCGAAATACATATCGCACACATGGAAAAAATTATTTATTAATAAATAATTAATTTTGCAATAAACAATTGACGATTTTACCATGTTCTCCTTGTGTTAAAAAAATTACGATTACATTCCTTAAAATATACACTAATTGATCCTGCAAAAATATTTCAGTGCACTCGATCCGAAAAAAGGATATGAATTTTTAACGTTGATGAAAATATGGGACTGCGGCCGAGGCCGGAGCGCAGCGCCGATTAACCGAGCGCTCGTGTCTATTTGTTCGCTTATGTTTTTACTGTAGAATCTTATAAAATATCCTATGCATGTTTTAAATAATTACGCCTGTTGATTTATTTATTAGTTGACATCGATTATTTTTTTTAACATTTTTACAACTGTAGATTCAGAGTAGCTTGAAAAAAATCTTACATTCTAAAGAATTCGAATTGATTGGTTTGTAGCAATGAAATTTGCGTGTGCCACTGATGGTTTTAGCTGTCTTAAAGCGTTTCTTTAGCACTTTTTCGTGTTTTTTGTGTATCTCTCTCTAATTTGCAAAATTCAAAATCAATTTTTTTTTTAAATAATCGCGCGCCCATTCAAACATTTTTACCCATTTTATTTTTAATATTTTTAAACGGCGGTTAAAGGAGAACATGGTAAAATCGTCAATTGTTTATTGCAAAATTAGTTATTTATTAATAAATTAAATTTTTTCCATGTGTGCGATATATCTTTCGATTCTGCAACTAATTCTGTACACGCCATTAAATTTTCGTTAATTTGTATTAATCAGTCGCTGAGAAATTGACGTTTAAAAAAAGCGTCTGAAAATTCATTTGTTTATAACTTTCGAAAAAATGAAAATTTTTTAAAAAATTTTTGGGATAATCAATTTCAGATATAAACCTTTCGAAATCTTCAATTAAAAGTATTAAATTCAACCAGTCGATTTTTAGTGGCCCACTTCAGAAAGTTTGACTCATTATTGTCTGAACTGTCCAATAATATTATTATTAATCATAACCACACATACTTATATTGTACATTCTATGACTGGGTAAAAAAATAATTATCTACTGATATCTATGAAATATATATAAGTACTGTATAATACATGTATAAGAGTAAATATAATGGAAAACTTGTATAATTTTAAAATTATTCTTTAATGTTTTAAGTAATAGAAAATGTAATGTATCTAAAAAGTTCACAATCATAATGGCGCCTCCATTTTGTTCCAAGCACCTTAAGCGAATAATAAATTCCATGTCCATATTTATATTTCAATATTGTGGGACACAGAAAGCACACTATACAACAACGACATACTATTGAAAAGTCAGATGATCTATTAAAATGTATGAGTTAATTACGGGTCATACATCAAATAGTTATAAGGAAAATATGGGTCATTGTATTATTTGAGTTGGTATGGTTTGAAATTGGGCTAAATGGTAATTATATTTTAAACTCCTTGTAAACTGAGAAATAATAAAAGCATTTTTGCATAGCTTTTGCATTTGGTTTTTTAAAATGACCGCTACAGATAGATTCAAATGTTATGACTAAAATCCGGGAAAGAATGCTATCACGCAGAGCCGGCACTATACAACTCTATGACAATTAAAGTATAATCCGTATTTTTTAAGCGCATATTTCTTGCCCCTGTATACCCGCGCAAAGGATTTTACAATAGACGGATCACATATTTTTTATATTCCTTGCAATCGTCGATATGTATTTCGTGATCGCCGATAATATAAAAGACATTTAGAATCGAATATCCATAAAAAAAATATACTGTCACGGTTAGAAAAAAGGAATTTTGGTTTGACTTTTACATGTTTTGCGCGTGTAGCCTTGCGTGGAACGTGGTCGACAATATATACTTTAGACGTTTTTTTGCTAAATATCTATCCGATTTTCCATTGCCTAGTATACGCCAGTCAATAGAGCTCGAAAAGGGGTGAGTTTATGACACGATTGATACATGAAATCCGACTACGGGATACTTTTAAGTTCAGTCCTTAGATGAAAACGTATATGAATTGGACTAGGAAATAGTTGCACTTTTTTTAATAACAAATTAGTGAAAAAAAATTTTCACTAATTTCACGTTTTTCATGAGTTTTTTCAGTTTTTTGCTTATAAAAAGAAAAGCTATTGAAGCAATTACATCGCATCGAAATTTGCTGGTCGCTGCCGCCGCTTCCCCTCGCTCCCCGCCACCACTACCTCGCTCGGCTGTCAGCGCGCCGCCGAACATTTTGCGCGGTGTTCAGAGGCGTTTTACACCACTTTAATGGCATTTAAATGAAACAAAGTAAATGGACGAATTGTAGTTTACACTCTGTAGTTTCCGAATCCGTCGATAAAATGTTATTTAATCTATCGCTCGACGTGTTATGGAATATTCAAAATACGATGTAAAAAACATTATTCGACTATTGTGCAAAAACTATTCATCGGACATAATCCAGTTTTTGCACACTCATTCTTCGTGATATTACCTACATTTTCCCACAAGATTTACTCTTCTAATGCAAAAATACTCGATTTACGAATTTATTAAGAAAAGGTAATTTTTTGCGTTTTTTTCCGAGTTTTCTCAGCGAAAAATGTACCGATCGACTTGATTTTTTTTTTTTCATTTTAAAGGCTTTTGAATTCTCTATAACTTTCCTATTGGATGCGATGTGATTGCTTCAATAGCTTTTCTTCTATAAGCAAAAAACTGAAAAAACTCCATTTTTTTCACTAATTTGTTATTAAAAATAAAAAGTGCAACTATTTCCTAGTCCAATTCATATACGTTTACATCTAAGGACTGAACTTAAAAGTATCCCGTAGTCGGATTTCAGGTATCAATCGTGTCATGTCAAAAAGCTCTATTGACTGGCCTAGTAGCCATACATTGCGTAAAACATATTTACAGAAGACATATCAACGTGTCATGGGGAATATAAAAAAAACATACGTAATAAATTTCTGTGGCTGACAGTGGACGAAACAATAGATTTTGCGGTAATATGTTCGTTAGTGCCCCCGATATTGATAGCTAATAAACGGGTTTGTTTTGCAAACAGCGGCTAGAAGTATAGAATGTATAGAAAAAAAGATATAAATCGTAGTAAAACGTGTATTGTCCTCTGTAGATGTAAAAAAATAATAATGTACTGATGTTAGTGACAACAAAAAACTGTTAGTGATACAAACAATTGTGCGAAATTCGTGAAAATCGTGTGCGTGTTGTGTCGTCCTCTGTCCATGTGACCTATTTTGAATTTGCATCTTTAACTTCAGTAGATGTGGAACGATCATTTTCCCTCTACAATCATATATACAGGCCAAATCGCTCACGTTTAACGAGAATAAATGCAGAAAGACTACTGGTCGTGACAACGTACGCTCAAGCAATGAGGACAGTCGGTGTTTCTGAATGACACAAGCAATAGGTATGTACAGACATTATTAACACATTTTTCTATCCTCCTATCTGTTTGATCTCTCATATGGCATCTTCCGTCAATAATATGACGGATTACGAGTCCGCCCCTACGTTACAGCACACGTTCGGAACCCTAGTTATGACACTAATAAACAAAATTTAGAAAAAACCAGAAATAACTCAAAAACGGTAAAATATACCTATATATAACATACCTACCTAAAATAACATATATAATCTAAATGTACAATTCCATTTGAAATAAGGAAATTGATGGCAAAAATTGATGACAACTCCCGGTATAACCGGAAGTGTAGCCATCTTGAAAGTCCGCCATAGGCCTATTAGCTTTATTTTTAAAAATCAGTTATTTTTACAAGCCCATATACTTTTAACAAATGGTTTCCATCACCCTATATGAATATACGAGTACATATTTGGAATCAGATTAATATAGGAAACTTAAACTTAACAAAATGTACAGGGTGTTCTATCAAAAAAACTTATTTTTTGCCCTCCATGTCCCCTGTTTATATAAGGAGCTTTAGTAAAACCAGTGTCTTATCTCAGTTCTATGTAAAAAATTCTAAAACTGGTTTTTACTATTCTCAAATCAATTAAAAACTAAATAAACTAAAAACTAACCCTGCAGTGTTCATCGTGAACACCCTGTATACTTCCTAAATATTTGCATTTTCATTGCGGACATATTTGTATCGACTTATTTAAACCTGTCAGTTTCTGGAACATCCCCATCGTAACACTTCACTGTCCCGGAAGCTATTTCCTAACTCGTTACTTCCGCAGCATCTAAAACGAAAATCCAATTTCCAGGCGATCTGCGAGTCCAGTCCGCGCGTCATAGTCCCTTCCGCCAATAAGTATCTCTACGTGAAGATCGGCGGCGGAATAATGCGGCATTCCAGCCGCCTTGGGAACGGCACCTGGACGCGAACAATCTCTACGGGCTTGCAATGCGCCACGTCCAACCGCATCAGGGTGCACACCGCCCTCCACACCTCCCTGATCTGTCCCTACGAGAGGGCTTCGCGGGATAACCTCGTCGAGGTGTTCTCCGAGGGCTGGAACACTGGGAGCAGCCCCGAGCACGCCGTCGGCCGCATGGCCTTGGACAAGATCGATATCGATCGGCTCGGCAAAGAGTTGCCGAGGAGCGTTGTCGTCGAGTTCTACGGAAAGGAGGCCGGGGGAGTATTCGGTCATGTGGCTGGAGTTGGCGAGACGGTGAGTTATAACCTTGATCCATTTAATCTGTCGTGTTTTGTACGTTGAGAAACTTGGTCTTCGCATGAATAAAGTAAAACGGAATGGAGATTAATCATATAGTATATGAGTATAGTGATAACTAAGCTGGTTATTCAGTTGACGTTGTGCTTCGAAATACGAATGGTTTATTTGAAGTGAATTATATGAAAGGTTTTTGTTGTTTAAATTTTATACCATGAATCTAGAGACTTCAAAATTCCAACATTCAGTCTGAAATCTTCTGAATATAACTTTATTTTGGCCGATTTCAGGGAGATAAGACTGTAGCAAATTAATTGATTGCCCAAGCAATATTGTTAATTATGTCAAACCTTGTTTTAAAAAATCTAAGGGAGGATTTGACTAGCTACAGATCTAATATATCTGCATAAAAATGATACTTTTATGCAGATGTGAATTTTTGCCACTCAAAACGTAATAGTACTTTCATAATAATTGTATTGACAAGTTTTTAATCTAAATAATTTTAAGCCCATTTAATCTGCCCTGGTCAGCGTAATTAGTTATTTTTCATAATCGATCAATTTTTTTAGGGTCACTAGGGTTATTAGAGTGTGATTAAATGGTCGTGGCACACATAGATAAAAAAATTTAAAAATGATTTCAATACTCAATTATTTAGTATGACTGAAATCGTAAAATTATGAATATGACATTACAAATATGCAATAATATTAGGTATACCATTTGAAAATCCTAAGTTGGTGGTACTTGCGGTAAAACCATAAATTATATAAATGACATTTATATTTCAAAAATTGGTATTTGTTATATATAAAGTTGGCTTACGGCGACGCGATACATAGGTAACTCGTATAGCATGTTATCCCGTTATGTAGTTCCATGTCAGTTAGTGCTGTTGTACAACGTCCGCTGTATGCAATAGTGTGATATAATAGTGTGATATAATTTCATACTAAAATATGGCAAACGTGTGAAAGGCTACTAGTTCGTGTATTGCATTTATGATTAGTACGCCTCTTTAGTTATATATTATATATAAGATATTAAATTTAGTGAATTATATGGTCTTCAAACTTACCCTCTCCCAGCCAAACAAAAAGCAAATAAGTTCCATTATTTATATTTATTGATTGGTAATGGAATGAAGACATAGAAAACGTTGTTCTTTAATTTTTGAAATTTATTGGGTCACTGTGATTTTGGCTGGGCAATGCTACCCCTCAATCTTGTTATATAGTTACCTTGCCAAGTTAAAATCACAATGAAAAGTGTTAACGAAAACATCTGATAAAGGAATATCATTTACGTGCCCATATGTGAAAGATAATGCATGCATTTCACCATCTGATATAGTTTTTGACTACCTATCATTCAATTAGAGAAAAGCTATTTTCTAATTTTATGCCGCAATATAATGTTTTTAATTTTTTTTAATTCTATTGAGTATTTTAACAATAATAAAAATAATCCAGATTTTTTTCTTGCAATTGGTGTCATTAAACCAGTTTTTTTAGGGAGTATTCATTTTCAGCTCAATTTTGGCTGACTTTGCCCAAGGACGTGTTTCTGGCTTGTATGTACATACACATTCGTGATAAAAAAAATCGCATCCACAGCTTGTCTACTATATGTAGATGTTTTTCTATTTCTTTTTTAAAGTGGAATGTTTGCTATATTTTGAAATTAATCTGAAAATCTGGCAAAATCCCTCCGGTTGAACAAAATGTTAAACAAGTACTGAAGATCTCACAAGTTGACATTTGTTACTGGAATGTTAAAGATTTGAAAAAAAAACTTTTCTTAATAAATAAAGGAAAATATGGGGTGTACTACGATGTACCTGTGTCACCCGGTATAACTAAAGAAAAATTCTCGCTTGATATGTAATCTTTGGATTTTGACATTATAGCTAGACCTCTAGAAGTTAATATTTTGCAGAATAAAAATTGAGGGCTAGTGAATAATACCCATTCACTGGAAAATTACATTGTAATATTGATTGTAAGCTTATTGATTGCAATATTCTCAAAACATTTGCCTCAATTGTTTAATTTAAGTTTAATACAGCGGAGGTTGTACAACACACCAGCTGACACGGAACTAATGCAATGAAGTCATTCGCACAACTGGCTTCTCATCGTCAGTAAATTAAGGCAACCCCCATCACACCTTGCGCGTATTTGCTTATGTGTTGCAGTATATCAGCTTTATTCATAAAATTAATATTCAATAAAAAAATACAAATACTTAATTTATGTATTTTCCTGGATCCCAAGTCACCAACTTTTTTCACAGTAAGTTTACATTGTTTACAATTTTCCCACTATTATTATCTCAATTTTGTATCAATAATCTGAATTTTGTCCCACCGCAACCACTGATGAGAACCAATACCCCGAAACTGCGTTGTCTGCAGTTAAGCTAAGTTACCATTTTTTTTTCATTTGCCAATGTTTTATTCATAAGGGCGCATTATTATCGTTTTTATATTAATGTTTCCCTGTACTTCATTTTTTAATAACAGAACTTTTTGGATTTGACTCACAATTTTGTATTTTTTCAGACGAGACATCCCGCCAAACGGACTGGGCTTGTTCATGATGAAACCCGACGAATGCCAATATCGATGTCCCGAATTGGATGCCTGCATAAATGCCACTGTGTGGTGCGATGGAGTGGAAGATTGTCCGTCTGGTATTGACGAGACTCTCACGCACTGTTCGATTCTCCTGCAACTTCCTCCCCGTGTACCTTTTCTTTGGAGCTGTAGGAGTGATTATTTCAAGGTAAATTTGGTTTTATGTATAGCATATTCCATATCTGGTGATATTATTTTGTAATGGATGGTGAAAATACATTTTATTCTTTTACAATATAGGTACTCGTATAGATACAATACAACTTTGGGAATCCGAATATTTTCGGATTACTGGGGTTGCGAATTATCAAATTTTCAGATTACTTACCACGAATGTGAAAAAAAGGGAAGTGTCAAACTTTGTTCCTATTAAAAATCATACACCATAAATCTTTGTTCTGAACAGAAATTCGAAATTCTGATATGTCTACGCTACGTATCAACGTTCTTGTAGAGCAAAATTTACCGCCTTTTCTCGTAACCAACGAAGGATTAAAAGCTTTGCACCACTCACAATTGTTTTTCTGTTGCCCACTGGATTCATGTACTAAAATAACGAACAGCTTCACGATGGGTTACAAGTAGGGATTGCAATCCGGAAACCGGATCCGGTAATCCGGCGCATCATAAGACATCTATCGGATCCGGCACCAATTGGCCGGATCCGGTAAATTAAAAAAAAAATACATGAGACATGAATTTGTTGACAATAAAACCGACTAGTGTACGAGTAGACGCAGAAAGTGCCTTCTCAGCCGCTGGTTACATTTGTAGCTCTGTAAGAAGTCGACTAGAAAAATGATAAAATTAACAGTACATATTTGTTTTCTAAGATAATTTTTTCAAAACTAAGTGTTTTTTTTATGATTGTTTTACTTAAAATAATAATTTAAAGTAAGTATGTTAAAAAAAGAAGTTTATCCACTCATTATTGTGTCAAATGTGTCATTGATTAAACAGATTTTTGGTGACTGTCACAATTATGAGAATGAAACTGCCTGGCGTCCCTAAATTACTTAATTATTGTGATCTCAGTTGATAAGCTTGATTTTTAGTTCGAATTAATATAAGTTACTCATAACGAGCCATCCAAAAAAAGTCATCAAAGTTGGACGAGCAAAAAAGACGTATTTCTATTTTTAATCTTATAACCTTATTGAATTGTCAAGGCTGTTACATTATATGTGACAGTCATTAGTTATTTTACAATTCTGACAGCTACTTGTCAAATGTTTGACAACAACAAAGTTTCATTTTGAGCTTCAACATAACCGCTGTTTCTATCTCTCTCGTTCAGAACCAGATTTGACGACATTTTTTTTATGGATTTATAATGTTATGTAAGTTACATTACAAGATATCATTGATGTTGTTATTTGTGCAATCTAGCAAGTGAAACTGGACTTAACCGCCCGTCATTTCTAATTATTACTAAACTAATATAACAATTACAATCTAACTAGTTACACTATATCTACTAAATTTGTATTGCTGATTCGCACGTAAATGTTGATTAATTATAACAGTGTGAATAAAGTTGATGTCATAAGAAATAAACCTTTTTTTTTATATATACTTTGTAATACATTCACTTGATCATCTTTTATACAGTTGATTTTGGAATGAAATGGAATGAAAAAGCAAAATGATTTTGATGGAACCAATACGGCCGGATCCGACCGGATTGGAAATTGGTGCCGGATTGCAATCCCTAGTTACAAGCGCTGAATAATGTTCTTCCTCAGCATTTTCAGAAGTGTCCAGCTGTACTTAGAAGCTCTTCATCTGTGATTGTTTTTTTTTTCATTTTTGACCGTATTGCACCACAAATTATTTCATTATACTTGTATTAATTCGGTACTCACCTGTTCCCATGACGTACAGACATTGAAAATAGTATACACACAAATCGACTGTAAGCAGAAAGATACTGTTGAATGAGTTTTCTTTTGTAGAGTATGACATGATTTTTTCGGATTACCAAGGTATGGCGCATCAAGAAATGAAATCATTTCAGGCTACCGTAATTTCGGATTAACATATATTATACGCATTATCGAGGTTGTCCTGTATATCCTTTACCCGAAAGACAAAAGAAAAAGAAAACGAAAAAGGCCAGCACATTAGTATAAATGTTAAATTACAAAGATGACTAAAAACCTCTTATCATTACAATATTTTGATTATTTTTTTGTTTTTATTGTTTGGTACACTAAAGAATGATTAATAAAACAGAAAGTCTAATTTGTCCTGTGCCTGGTATGCATGTACATTTTCTCAATACCTGTGAACTTATAACTTTTTATATTATTTATTATATTTTGTTATTCATTTTATTATCGAGGAAAGGTCTTGTCTTATTAACATGTAAGAAACAGTGGCATCATTGAGGTAGTGATTACTAGCCATCCTACTATTGGAACTAAAAACAGGTTACAAAATAAATTATTAACTTCAAAGGTAGATTGTTTTCTTTTGGTTAGGAATTAATAAAGTATAATTCCTAACCAAAGAAACAGAGTTTTGGTCACGCTGTACGCTATTATAGCTTCTCGGGTGTGTGACCCAGTCAAGCATTATCTAGTAGCAAATAGTCGGAACGAAATCTAAATTGTAAATCAATACACTTGCAACCAGATCTCAACTCGTTTATCCTAAGATTATCCTTACAGTATACTTTAATGGATACTTTAAACCAGTGGCGCCAACTGAACTCTAAACTTACTTGATAATGTGATTATGTAAAGCAAATTTTCGAAGACAATGATGAGATTCATAACGATAATTATAACAATGTAAATATTAATATAATGTTATAGTAACTTTAAATTAATTTTAAGTAAATTCATTGTTTTGATTGGTCAAACAAAAATTAGTATACGAATTCTCACATCTTTCAAAACTTTCCATTCACGGGAGAAACAAGACTGACATTCCATTGAATAATAAACATCATATGTGATTACGGCAGACAATAAAGATATGAAATATTAAATTCATTAGTAGAGGCGACAAAATGCAGTGTGTGAACACAAATTGTCTTACAATTAGTAAAAGTGGCACCCGTTTTGATACGAATTTTTCACTAGTAATCTCCTTAGTGCTTGATTTATTACCGAATTTTTTTTCGAGGTCTCAAGTGTTGTGAAAATTATAATTTTTCTACAACATTCGAGACCAAGAAAATTTACTTGATTTGAATGAGACAGACGACTAGGGGTGGACCGGAAAGATTCAAACGTTCTCAGGAAGGCTTTCTGAATCCCTCCTCGTCTGTCAGCCCATCCTGTAGGTCTCTAAATTGCCTCCAGGGTCCTGTGAACTCAAATTCCGACATGGGGTTGATTTTTAGGGGTGTAGACGGTGAACCTCTTAAGCCACAGCGTAAGAAATTTGGAGCATTAAAAACAACCCTATAGGCTACCGGAATTTTCAAACTGCAACTCTCTTGACCAGAATGGAATGCAAATAGCGCAGCTAAAATGTGTGACGTTAACTTTGACGAGCAGTTTAGTTACATCTTACCAAAATATAACATGCTGTAATTTCTTTGTGCAAACACCCGGTATTATTCGTAATTCTACTAAAATATTTAACAGGCCACCATCGTGATCTTGTGCGCTCCAGAAACTTAAAAGACATAAAAAAAAAGTAATCAAAGTTGGCTGGGAACGAGAGATAGAAATAGCGGTCATGTCGAAAATTTTCGGTTATGTCCAAGAAGACTAGAAGTAAGGAGACCGAACTTGTTCGGTATCTAGGGATCAAATCTGTCCGCCTCCAGGAGGCGCTGTAAACAGTAATGTACTCGAGTCACGTGATGAGCAGCGGTCAGCGGTCCACATGTTAATGTTTATCATAGAAAACCATGCTATTTTTTTTATGACGTTTATCATTAAGCTGTCAAAGCGGGTGCTTACATGCCGTTTGGCTTTAACAAAAATATATACAAAAATAAATATGGTTCTAAAAGTGCTGTGTTGCATTGTGTGATTTAAGAAGCGGTCCGAATAACCGGACATTATTTCAAATTACTGATGTATGTATGAAATGAAATATTTTCCTTTGTTGTATTGTTAACGTTGAAGCACGTAACATGAAATATTTTGTGTACATCTTCATATTGATCATTGCGAAAATTTGTAATTGCAAAGACATTACTTGTGTAGATTCAATATAATATTCAACAACAACAAATTAACGAAAAATATCGAGCGTTTGTCAAATGTCTTCGCACCACGGACATTCACACGGACTCTAACCTCTAATGCACACAGATTAGTACAGAACCACGGTATACGTATAGATATCTGTTTATATACCGTAGCAAACCAGAGTACACAACTGTTTACAGCGCCTCTGGAGGCGGACATATTCGAGCCCGTCGCGTTATACAGCGAAAAGCCGCAGTTCGGTCTCCTTAGTTCTAGACTTCTTGGTTACATCTTACCAAAATATAACATGCTGTAATTTCTTTGTGCAAACACCCGGTATTATTCGTAATTCTACTAAATTTTTTAACAGGCCACCATCGTGATCTTGTGCGCTCCAGAAACTTAAAAGACATAAAAAAGTCATCAAAGTTGGCTAGGAACGAGAGAGATAGAAAGAGGGGGTATGTCGAAAATTTTCGATTATGTCAAACCTTTGACAAGTGACTGTCACAATTGTAAAATAAATAATGACTTTTAACAATTAAATAATAGTCCAGGCTAGATAGTTTATTATTATATATTAAATTATAGTCCCTGAATAAGGTTTCTCGGCGCGATAATTAAGTAAAAAATAGCAGAAATGGATTGTATATGTTTTGGATAAAATCGGTATGTTGGAACCTCAGTAAAAAATCGATAAAAGCGCCGAAAACCGTTTTTTTGCGAATTATGGGACCAAAAATAACTTTTTTCGTAAAACAAAAAATAGCACGTTGTAGCGCTTGAAAAAAACGAAAAAAATGAGTTTGTGGTGATCAAAATCAGTTCAGAAGCTTTTACACAAAAAATAAAAACCGATGAAAAATGCCCATTTTTTTTAAATTGAATTACAATGGTTCTAATAGTCGCAAAAACTAAAAAAAGGTATTTTCGAAAAAACGGCTTGGACAAGCCGAAAAATTGTCGTAGAGCATTTTCCTGGGCTTAAATTACTCGTCATTAAATTCCCTACAAATCCATTATAGTGAGTTGTGGGAGAGGTTCATTCAATCGGCTGAAAAACGCGTTTGAAAATCGAGCGTCGTGCTGCCTCGAGCGCTCGGGTAAGCGAGTGAAGGGAAGTGGACGTGTGGTGGGGGAGCCTCTCCCGCCGCAGACGCGCTGACAGAAGTCTGCGGCGGGAGAGGCTTCCCCCACCAGGCGTCCACTCGCTTACTCGAGCGCTCGAAGTCACTATAATGGATTTGTAGGGAATTTAATGACGAGTAATTTAAGCCCAGGAAAATGCTCTACGACCATTTTTCGGCTTGTCCAAGCCGTTTTTCGAAAAGACCTTTTTTTAGTTTTTTTCGATTTATGCAGAAAGTTCTTATTATTTTTGCATGAAATTTTTACTGCAGATGGGCACGACCAAAAGCTACAATTTAAGCCAAGCAGAAGTTTCTGCGACCATTAGAACCCTTGTACACTCAAACCCCTCTTAAGTCGCCAAATCCGTGCATCATTACCTCGCTTAAGTCGCGAAATTTTGCCTTCTTAAGTTGCGATCGAGAGATCGATAACGAAAAATGAGCCAACTGAACGAAAAATAAATGTAAGTATACCCAGTCGTGCGTGACAAAGTTCAATTTTCCACTTGAATGAATATTTTAAAGATTAAACATTTTTAAAAGACACCTAACCTGCTTTAAATCAATAAATGTATTACACAATCATTTTTTTCAATAAAAATTCTACATATTCATGCGAGAATCCAATTTCCATCATCCGCATCAAAATTTCCAAACGTAGTTCTAAACTTTTAGAGGCGGCGACTTAACCGGGACGGTTTCAAGCGACCTAATAGGGGGAAACGTGGTGAAATAACAGAGGATGTGAATTAAGCGAAGGTGAAATAAGAGGGGTTCGAGTGTAATTTGATTTCAAAAAATGGGCATTTTTCATCGGTCTTTATTTTTTTTGTGCGAAAACTTCTGAACCGATTTTGATCACAAAAACTCATTTTCTTCGTTTTTTCAAGCGCTACAACGTGCTATTTTGTTTTACGAAAAAAGTTATTTTTCGTCCCTTAATCCGCAAAAAAACGATTTTCGGCACTTTTATCGATTTTTTTACTAAGGTTCCTACATACCGATTTTATCCAAAACATACACAATCCATTTCTACTATTTCTTCTTTAATTATCGTGCCGATAAACCTAATTCAGCACTCTTTTTAAACACTGAGCACTTTTCTGCTATTTTGCCTGGATTATAAGGTTATATTTAAGATACAAGATTAGAAATTAATGGTGGGTTCATGCAGACATTTTTAGTAATAAGAATAAGAATATAATAAGCATAAAGTGAAAACCTTCTGTTTTATAGAGACCCAGTTCATGCAGTAAACATAATTTTTAGTAATAATTTTAAAAATAAGGATTTGCTGCATGAACTGGGTCATTATAAAACGAAGGTTTAACTTTTATGCTTATTACTATTCTTATTATTATTACCTTAGAACCCACCATAAGATTAGAAATACGTCTTTTTTTGCTAGGCCAACTTTGATTTTTTTGATGTCTCGATATTTGCCACAATAACAATCACTTTTTTTTGCAGTTTTGCAACGGTCGTCATACTGTGGAGGACCTGCCGTAGGAGGCCGCGCTCGATCCTCCAGACCAGGCTGAAGAGCCTCCTCCGACACCGGCATCGTCGAGGACAAGGGCGTGCTGTGCTGACACAGCGACAATTCTGTACGGTACGTGGAGGTGGACAGGTCAGGACTGTGCGACGACCGCGCCTCACCGTACCGCGCAGAATTGGCGACAGAAACGTAACGGCGCGTTTTTTTATACGTCTCGTACTTTTTAGACTTGGACCAAACAATTAATAATTTAAGCGAATTTCTTAGAGTTGTGATTCGATTTAGGGGTACTTGTTAGATTATTATCAAAGTTAGTGCTTTTAAAAATTAGGTTAGCTAATGAAATAACTTGGTAAAATTGCGTTTTGATGTCTCGGGGACGGCTCGTCGCGATTAATATTCGCAAGAAATTTAAAAGAGAGAGAGAGAGAGAGAAGTTTCTTCTTAAATGATTTAAGACACGAAACTCATCTTAAGAAACCGTTTCACTTCAGCCCCTTAACATAATACCGGTACGAGTGTTACCAACTCTACTAACTTTTCGGTAGATCTACCACTACTACCTTTGCACCAAAACTACCAACTTTTTAAATTTTTCAAAAATTTGAATCATATCTCCATAAAAATAATAATAATAGTTTATATTTTTTTATTGCATCAATCTTTCAATTCATTTTTTATCCATTGATGTATTTAATGAATGTAATGGAGAATAGATGGAGAACACAGGGGAACAAAAAATATTTTTTTTTGGTGCCTGGGATTTTAGACCTGATTTTAACTATATTTGGGAAGCTAAATCTATAGGTGCAATCCGTTTTTCTATCAGCTCTACTTTTTAGATACATAAATTTATCTACATATCTGGTTTCTATGCAGTTTATTGGTTTCTGAGAGTTCTAAAATTATTTTATAATCATTAATGTAGGTGCAATTGTTTTATTGTCAGTCTGTAAATGAGTAAATTCCAGGTAAATCTATAAATAGTGGAAACATTGCCTCCCAGGTACCTGAACTGACCCTTTTATACCACTAACTCAGGTAAGTCTCGTCAGTTTGTGCCTTCTTGCTAAAGAGAGTAGATCGAATTCGGCGTGTTATTTTCTGTTAAGAAAAGCAGTGTTGTGTTATTGACACAACACTCCAGAACAAATGAACTTGAACAGAATTAAATGAGTTCAGCGTCCAGTTCAAGATGAAGTTGTGTCAATCAACCTGATGTGTTTTGTTATATATGCGGAGAATACATGTTCCAACAAAACAGACGAGCTATTACTGACTTTGTGAAGCAAGCATATTTGGCATACTTTGAGTTAAGCTTGGTGATCAGGGACAAAACGTGGGCCCCGCATCTTGTATGTAAAACTTGCACAGAGCAATTACGGCAGTGGACTACCGGCAAAAGAAAATGTTTGAAATTCGGCGTACCAATGGTTTGGAGAGAACCAAAAAACCACTTCGATGATTGCTATTTCTGTTTAGCAAATATTAATGGAATCAATCGAAATAACCGCCATAAATGGACCTATCCCAATTTAGACTCGGCAATACGCCCTATCCCGCACTCAGATGAAATACCGATTCCAACATTTCATGAGCTACCAGATATCTCTGATAACGAACATTGTCCCTCTGATCGCT
Organism: Aromia moschata; assembly: GCA_029963805.1. Taxonomy (NCBI): domain Eukaryota; kingdom Metazoa; phylum Arthropoda; class Insecta; order Coleoptera; family Cerambycidae; genus Aromia; species Aromia moschata. Next base: position 80,113 of record JAPWTK010001151.1, read on the forward strand.
CTTCCGATGCTAATGAAACTAACAGTGACTATGAGGGGACGTCTTCAGTTCCTCAACGCTTCAATCAAAACGAATTAAATGATCTCACCAGGGATCTCAATTTATCGAAAAAAAGCTGCTGAAGTACTGGCTTCTAGGTTAAACGACAAAAATTTACTGGAACAAGGAACCAAAATTACCTTTACCGTACAAGAGAAAAAGATCTGCTACCATTCTTTTCTCAAGAAGACAATCTTGTATTTTGTCACGAAATTAGGGGACTCATGAAAGAAATGGGACTTTCTGAATATATTCCAGATGATTGGCGCCTATTTATTGACAGTTCAAAGCGAAGTTTAAAATGTGTCCTTCTACATAATGGGAATAAATATGGTTCAATACCGTTAGCTCACTCAACGAAACTGAAAGAAGAATATAACACAATTACTTTAGTCTTGCAGAAGATAAAGTATCACGAACATCAATGGTTGATATGTGTAGACTTAAAAATGGCGAACTTTCTTCTTGGGCAGCAAAGTGGTTACACAAAATATCCGTGTTTCTTGTGCCTTTGGGATAGTAGGGACAAAACACACCACTGGGTTAGAAAAGATTGGCCTCTGAGAGAAAACATGGACGGTTGGGGAAAAGAATGTCATTAACGACGCTTTGGTTGAAAGAGAAAAAATCATTCTTCCTCCGTTACACATAAAGTTGGGCTTAATGAAGCAATTTGTAAAAGCTCTTGATAAGGATGGGCCTTGTTTTGAATATATAGGGGTAAAAATGCCTCAGTTGAGCACAGAAAAACTCAAAGCAGGGATATTTGACGGCCCACAAATAAGACAATTAATTAAAGATCCTGCCTTCATAAATTCAATGAATGAAGTTGAACGAGAAGCTTGGACATCATTTGTTGCAGTTGTAGAAAATTTTCTAGGCAAACATAAAGCTGAAAACTATGTTGAAATTGTTAACAAGATGCTGAACAGCTTTAAATCATTAGGGTGCAATATGAGTATAAAAGTACACTATCTAGACAGCCACTTGGACCGGTTTCCAGAAAATTTAGAGACATGAGTGAGGAACAAGGTGAAAGATTTCACCAAGATATTAAAATTATGGAGGACCGCTACCAAGGAAGATGGGACATCCACATGATGGCAGATTACTGCTGGAGTTTAAAGAGGGACTGTTTGAAAAAACATTCAAGAATGTCGCGGAAAAGAAGTTTTAGAAGTGTCGAGTGACTATATTTGATTTCTTTAATGTTTTTTTTGTTTGTAAGTTTGACTTAAGATTGTATTTGGTATAAATAAAATAAAAAATTCGAATCTACTTTTGTTTATTACACTTGAGATTTGAGTTAAAATCATAGAACTCATATTTCTCTAAAATTGTATATCTTATAAAAACTGTAGCTGATAGGGAAAAATGAATACGATATTTGAATTCAGGACATCAAACTGATATAGAATCAGTTCAAAACCCTCGGCACCAAAACAGCTGTTCCCCA